>JANHGN010014557.1:12306-31530 GCA_024605025.1 Megaceryle maxima | reverse complement strand
AAAACAAAGAGGATGTATCTTGAGGTTTTTAAGTATAAAGCACAACTTTTGAAACGGTCTCAATGATTGTTACTATTTTTTTTTTTACTGTCAGAGGTAAAGTCTATGAAACATTTAAACCTGAAAAAAAATTATTTAGTTAGTTACATAATTTCAAAATAAATGCTTTTGAAAATTTAATGCTTTTGATTTATTTCTCAGTAGCAAAAATGTAGGCATTGTGGAAACTTACACAATAAGGGGATAAGCTTCCACTCTGAAAGTCATTTGTGCAGCCATTAAAAGGAAGCCCACATGGCGTTATGCTGATCTTTTAGAACAAGCTGTCCATCTAGGAGATCTCAGTACTGCTGATGTTTTCAGTTACAGCTAACTTGTTTGGCAGAAAAATACTTCTGACATTTAGGTGAGTTTTAATTTGGGGCCCCTCAATTGGTACATAGGTTATCTTCATTTATCAGAGAACATGTTGAAGCACAATGGCATATATCAAACACCCTATAAAACAATGACTCTTTATGCTTTAGTGCTGATTTGATGTTAAAGTACTTTGACATATTTATTCCTTTCAACCAAGTTTCATGAATGATTATAAGCCATCAGTTAAAGACTAATGGAATGGTTTGTCAGATTAGATAAAATAAAATTAAGTAGCAACTTAAAATATTAGATCATACTTCTTCAGTTTACCTCTAGAATTCTATGTATTTCTTACAAGGGGTAACAATTGTCCATATTCCTTATTTAACTGGTGAAAATGTGTCACCCCCGTATGCTTATCTCTGTAGGTATCTGCTATGTTCCTGCCCAATTACCATATTTTCCCATTTTGAATTACCAGAGCATCTTATTACAAAGACCTCTACTCCAATGCATTCTAAACAATAAATAATTTTCTACACATCATTTCCCTTCCTTTCAAATGGGGTAAACTTTCCTAAGCTTTAGAAAGCTTCAGGAGAACCCAGACTGAAGCACAGACTTTGAGAGGGTGATTCTACTCATCTTGAGCTAAGCATGGAGACATATAATGTGCATTGCCTTTGGAAAACACCCATCTGTTCCTGTTGACTGTGGAAAGTACATAGTACATCTACATTGCCAAGTGCAGTGCTACACAAATACCTGAGTTTAGTCTATAAGCAGAAGCATAGTGGACACTCCATTTTCGTGAATTAGTCCTTCTGAAAAAGCACCAGTGTGGTGGATCACAGGATCTGAACTAGCATAAATGTTTGACACAGGTATTCAGAAGTGCCTGGTGATCTTCCTGTAGCAACACACTGCATTGAGCAGACATGCCATAAAGGCACAGGCAATTGTCAGATACAGATGGCAAGTTCAGGCTCAGGATTCTGGATGTCTTTTGGTTGTAACACCAGTCACAGAAACATCAGGGTCACATAAAGCCTGGAGTGATATGCTAATGCTAAAAATCCTAAAGGGAAACTCCTGCCTTTATTTTTTTTTTTTGTAATCTATTTAAAAGTAATTCTTATACCTTATACAAGTAATGCTGCATCCTCTGAGATGCTCCAGAGATTCTCAGAAAAGACAAAAGGTTTGTTCATTCAATGAGCAAGATGTTAATGAAGACTGAGTTCTGCACCTATCACATTCGTGCTTTTAGATATGCAAATATCATGATCAGATGGCAAATTTAAGTGAGTGTGTTTCTATATAGAAATAGTATCATTTTCCTTTATAATCAAAATCTGTGGGAATGAACAATTGATTTTGCAAGTAATTTTGGTAACTGCACAAACATGCTCCCAATTTGGGACTGTATTTTCCACTCAGATGTTAAAATTTACTTATGTGAATAATGTCAAGGAAACATTCTTCCTTTGTTTTGTTTTGGTTTGGTTTTTGTAAATTTAAACATACTGCACGTACAATGTGTCACTATGGATGGTATATATAATAGTATTAGCTCCAGTCTATGTACTGAGCAAGAGTTATAGATAATTGCTGAAGTAATCTGCAATAGTAAGAAAACATTTTTAATATGTGTTATGAATTTCTTTAGCAAAAATGGCAGCTTTTATTGTAAATAACTATTTTGTAGTTAGGCCCAAACTGGGCATAGAACACATTGATTCAATACATCTCCCTGTATGTAGCATGTGACGAGTATGTCAGGGGGACCTCTCTCACAAGTCTTTTGCCCAATGCCTGCTTACACAAGCAGAACATTGGCACACATCATTGCTCCCATCACCTCCAAGCTGCCATTGTGATCATCAGTATACATCTACATTATTTTTCTTGTCTCAGGAAATTTATGTGCTAATATGAATAAAATTGAAACTGTTTCTCCTTTGGAAATGACAGCTCTTAAACATTTTCTTTAATTTGCTGCTATAAATATGTTACCTACTAAAAAGTAAAAAATTACCATGCTGATGTAAAAGCTGTTAAATACTTTGAACACAGTTTAAAGTCAATCTTTAGACTTGCAAAAGACTTTTATCAGAAGAGTTTCTTAAAGAGAGAAAAAAAACCCTCATACAGAGAAACAGCTAATTAATATTGGCAATGGATTCACAAAGAGGAAAAAACACTCCTCTCATATAGTCAAATAAATGATACTTTTCTACTCATTAAATCAGAAAGCTGTCATCTTGCCAAACAGTATAGCTCTGTGGTCCAAATATCAGATTCTAAAATGAAATAAAACCAGATTGTGGCGCATGTGCTTGAGAGTTTGTTCTCAGATTGCCTCTAATGGGATGTGCCTTTCAGCAGAGAGTGGTGGGTTCAGGTGGTGCCTCCAGAGGGCTGGGAGATGATTGCCAGCCCCAGGGGAAAAAAAAGTATTTGTGGGTGAGAGAGTCATGGCAAGGAGGCAGGAGCCCATGGTGCTCATGGAGACAGTACTGAAAGGAGCAGAGACCTGACTCACCCATAACACCCACAGTGACAGAGAGAAACTTTTTAGTGATCAGAGGGAGCTGGCTGCAAATCAAAACCTACTGTGATCACAGTAACCAAGCAGAAAGCAAGAATTTGCCTGTAAGTATATGATGGATGGAGGTTTGTTTATATGCAATTTTATTTCTGCTCTGTCTTATTTTGTCGCCCTTTTTTTTTTTTTTTTTTCCCTCTCTTTAAAAGGTTAATTATTTTGGTTTATATCTTAATAAAATTCTGGCTTTGAGTTGAAATAACTTTTTGGTCTCCTGGTCTCTACCCTAAGGCAAAGTTCAAGACATGCATCTCAGAGCTTTGGATGTCTCTCCTCTCATACCATTGCACACACATCCTTTGCTTAACAGTATGCAGTGTTTGAATTTATCAGAATCAGCTGCGGATTAATCCTACACCATGTGAAAATGCTAGTGTTGAAAAAATTGTGTCAGACAAAAGAAAGATTGACACTTTTTTTACATGGAAGTAAAATTTCACAGCATCCCATTCTTTTGTTTTGTTTTGCCATTCTAAACTAGTCAACACTTCTTAACATTTCCAGATACTGGGTTCACTGTGAGCTTATAGGAAAGCTTTAGTTTCATCTTCCTTCAATTTACTCTGGATTTTGAACTGATGCACTGACTCGTGAAGGTCTTTGTGCCTCCACTCTATTTTACCTCAACTTGGGAAACTTAATGATCTCAGTGCTGTGTAACCCAGCCCCCAACTATTTCATCTTCCAGTGGCAAGCTGAAATACTTCAACTTGTGCTTTTGGGTTTGGAGGTTGTTGTTTGGATGATTTTTAATTGTGAAAAAATCACAATCAACTTTGCACATTATTTATAAAAATACTGGGCTTAATTTAAGCAAGAACTTTTTACTGTGTTCCCAAAGAAGAAAACCCTCAAGTTATTTAACAGTCAGTATATTTCTTTATCCTGGCACTATGGTTGGGACTGACTTACATCTTTTCCCATGGGCTGCTTTTCCCATTTGGACATAGTCCTAGATCATCCAGAAACTTGGGAAAAATCTCCAAGCATCCTAAGAATGTGGTTTTGAAATACTTTTTTTTTTTCCTTCCTGTTTCATTGTAGTAGTCTTTGTAAAGTAATAAGTTATGAACATGGGCCTCTACTCTTAGGTGTTGGAGACCTTATATTTCAATACTATACTATTGTTTTGAGTACCCTTCTGTAGCTAGAGACCTACTTCAGTAAAGAAAAAAAATGGAAAAAACTGTGCTTTTCCTGCATTCTGACTCCCTGTTTCCCTGTTGGTGCTCCCTTCTCATCTCCTCCTTCACAGTATTTCCTTTCTCTCCTGCTAGCTTTGTACAATCGCTTCCACTTACCACAAATACCACTCTTGAGAGCTGGGCAGGGTCATCAAAAAGGCTCCTTGGTACTGTGGGAAAGGCACATATAATCTTGGGTAATCACATTTTGTTACTTGTTTATTATTTTCAGGTTGGGGTCTGAACTAATTCAAAGTGAGCTAAATGTCATGCTCATTTTGGCCAGGCAGTTGAGATGATTTATTATTTGTGTTTCGCTGATTTTAACCAGGGTCAAATACTTAAGACAGCTGTATTTGAGATGTTAACAGCTTCCTAATCTAAGTGCAAGGGAATATTTTAGCTATCCAGGTTTTTTTTTAAGAAAAAAAAAATTTGAATTGATAATTAAAAATATATAGGAAATTCTTAAATACTTTGTTGTTTATTTTCCTTCTGCCCTTTAAAAAAAAAAAAATTATGTCATAGAACGTGTTTCTCTTTAGGACTGTTTTACTTCTATAGTAATTTTATTTTGTTTCCATAATTAATGAAATTCTATCATGTCTATATTTTCTAGTTGTTCACTTCATATCCATTAATATAGATACTATGCGTGCTTACATTTATTTATTATTATTATGTGGGCTTACATTTTCTTCAAACACTAATAGTTTCTGTAAGAGTCTACATCACTTGTGTGTTACTGTTTACTTCTAATTAAAAGGTAAATTCGAATACCCCAAAGAACATCCTGTTCCTTCATTCACACAGTTTTAAGTATGTGTGTATGTGCACATGCATATTTACATACAGAGACATATATATCCACCCTAAGCCCAGAGTAGAGGGCTTCATAATTGATCTATGGCCATAAGTGCATATACTAAAGCTATTAATGAATGCATTTTTACACTGATATTATGTCAAGTAGTCATTGTTATATTTTCCATTCTAAGTGTCTAGAATTCTATAATGACATTCTTATTTGTGTATAAATGTTGTGAATACTTTGTTGCCCACAATAATGCTATTTAAACCCAGGGAAATGCAGACAAATAATTAAAAAATCATTTGCTATAAACCTTTGTTTCAATATGTTGACAGTTTGACTTTAGATTTTTTTATGTTAGATTTTGCTTTTACAATATCAATTTATGCTATACTCCAATTTATTGTATATAAAACTTTTTTGGAACCTCTGTTATCAAGAGGTCACACATATATTTTCAATCTTTATGTAGAACAGAAATGGTATCTTTTGGAATATGAAGGTCTGGAAACTACTCTAATACATAAAGTATCTTTCGTATAGGTACTTCAATTAAAGTAAATAATTTATCTGTAATGTGACAGGTTTGCAATAACTGGATTCCCTGTGTAGTCTAATTTGAAAGCCCAGAGGTCACACTAACCAGATGGCTTATTCTGTTCTGATAGCAACTCCTAACTGCTGTTTACATCTAATTTAAATGCAGAATAACTACCTGAAGAATTATGCTATGTATTGCTAGTTAAGAACTGTTTTCATAGTTTTACAAAGAAAGCTCCTTCATATTTCATATTCCAAAGTAATAAATCTATTCCCTTGCAAACAAGGTGGGGGTTTTTTTCTGTTTTTTCTAATCTAATGCTAAGAATTTTAATATAATTAATCTTCACTTGATTTATTCATCTGCTTGATTGGTAGGTGTCTCTGAGATGTGCTTTCTCTTGCTATTTTTTATGAACTTGTAATCCTGTGTGCATAATACTTATCAGTAGTCATCTTAGTTAGGACTGTATTCAATTATAGGGCTGTTGTGTTTCACCTTCCCTATTTGTGTAAGGTGATTTCATCCAGAATATTATTTGGCTAGTTCATTATAATGCAAAATAGTATTTCCAAATAACTTTCTTATTTTCTTATCTATAATTTGCTTTCTCATGGCCCTTTCTGAATGATTCAGAATTTCCTTATTTGAATTACCATGGTCTGACTCTCCCTTCAACATAAGAATAGAACAACTTGGGCAATGTATCTAAGTATTTGGAAGCTCCTGGGATTACTGATACTAGTTTTCTTTCCTTCAAGCTCAGCTTTCCTCTACCTTCCCCTTTTGCTATAGCTTTAGCAATCTTCTTTCATTTGGACATCTTGCAGAGCAAGCATCCACTAAATAATATGGGTCTTTGAGGTTCTCTGATGCTACTTCTCTACCTATTTCTTATCCTGTTTCTCCACCCTGGAAGACTTCCAATAGTACAGCTCTACCTCTAGAGGTGCAGTTGTCATAACACTTAAAGAGTAGAGAAGTTACTTTTTATCTCTTCACACTTTTAAATGAGGCTATCTTTGTTGTACTTCTTTGTATACGTTTTGAAATAATAGGAAACCTTTCCAGGCTCTGGAAATAATTACACAAAGGGATAGAGCCCTCAGTCCTCTGCAGCACAAGTGGTGGCCTGTATGCCAGTGACAGGTTACATGTGGGGATGCAAAGATCCAAATTGCTAGGCATAAATCTCTATATAATCTTAGAATTTCTTGAGCTCCCAGATCTTCTGATAGCTGCAAATACAGATTTGGGCACTACTTCTAATATCCAACCCTGAGAGGGGTAATTCTCAGGAGCTCAAAGGCAAATATGTGCATATAGGTGCTGTAACTTAAATAGTGAGAGGAAGAGCAACACTGTGGCTGTCTACAGTGAAGCACTCAAATGCATGACTAATTGTTAAACCAGTCCCTGGCACATTTTGACCTGAGTAAACTAGAACCCTCCTGAGCAGTTCCACAGCACAGGCTGACTCATGCCAAAGTCCATTCACAACAGTTTGGAAATGCCCACTCTGTTTTGGAGGCTGAGAAAAATGAACAGTATGAGCACAGCCAGTCAAAGCCAGTTGGGCTGGGGATTAGTGGGAGACTGGTACATTGACAGGCATAGACATAACCATCCTGTCCACTGAGTTCTTGTGTATGTATTGCAGAACTGCAGCTGGACAAAATCCCCAGGGAGGGGTGGGGGAGTGGAGTCTGATAACCTCATGAAATACAATTTCAGTCTTTCATTATAGAAGTGCCGGAAATGGGCATAAGGGTGCAGTGCCTGAAACACAGGCTTTTTGCAAAGTTACAGCCCATATCCAGGTAGTGACTAGGATCTGCATGAAAGGGCAGGGAGTGGAGTTTATAGAGAACCCCAGTGTTTGGGCAATGAGCACTGGGAACCTCAGGGACAAACCATCACAGATGGTTCAGAAAACATCTGTAGTACTATCCAGAGAGCGAGCTTGAGGGGTTATCTGCTGGCTGGTAATAGGCCTAGCACTGTAAATTTTCTCCAGCCATAAGATTTTTACTCTGTTTAAGAGGAAAAAAAACCCCTTTGTGGACCACTGTAAACAGAGATTCAACCAGATTCTCCTGTGAACACAGATAAGGAGGTAGAAAAGATAGCTATAAAGGTGTGTCATACAGGTTAACTATACAAACCAAAAAAGGAAGCACTATCATTTTAGACATTATACCTTCTACATGGTTATTTCACCCCTGTAACATTTTTCACCTGTGCAAAACAGGATTTGCTTTCAGTTGAGCCCAATAGACCTTACAGACATGAACACCCATTGTCTTTCATTTCTTGTGTCCATCTGCATTCTTGGACATATGTGTAAAATACTGCTGATTGGTCTGAGTCTTTTTAAATCACCTGATTCTTTCCCGTATAGCAACAATCAATGGAAAATGGGTGTGTGTCATCCAGAAAAGATAAGATTAGATTGCTGATGTTGAGAAGCACTGTGGTAGTAACTAGCTGTTAAATAAAGGTTAGGTGGATGAAAACATAAAGTATTTTGGTCAGTTGTGCTCTGGAAAGATTACAAAAGAGATTTCACTGAGACAGTCCTTGAGGTACTGCCACAGATCCTAAAAATAGACAAGTAAGAATCTCTTTATTTCTAGTAAATTATTAATACTGAGGTTACTGTTTTCTAGGTATATGCTAGAGGACGTGCGTAAATAATAATGATAAGGCTCAGTTATTACTACGTAGCCACATGTACAGGAATAACAAGCGTAATGGAATAAGAAAGGAAACATATCCTCAAGGATAGAGAAGTGCTAAACAGTACTCTAGTAAGAGTTTATCTGGAATGTAATGTACAATTATAGCTGTTTACACAAATGAATTAAACATGTTGAAAAGCAGAGAGACTTCAAAGATAATTAGGGAAAGATTATCAAATGATCAGAGGGCTGGAACACCACTCCTATGAGGGAAGGCTGAGAGAGTTGGGGCTGTTAAGCCTGAAGAAGAGAAGGCTCCTGGGACACCTTATTGCAGCTTTTCAGTTCTCAGAGGGAGCTTATAAGAAAGATAGAGAAGGACTTTTTACCAGGGCCAGTAGTAATAGGATGAGGAGTAATGGTTTTAAACTAGAAGGGGGTAGGTTTAGATTAGACATAAGAAAGAAATTTTTTTACAGTGAGGGTGGTGAGACACTGGAACAGGTTGCCCAGAGAAGTTGCAGATGCCCCATACTTGGACGTGTTCAAGGTCAGGATGGATGGGGCTTTGAGCAACCTGATGAAGTGGAAGGTATCCCTGCCCACAGCAGCATGGGTTGGAACTAGATGACCTTTAAAGGTCCCTTCCACCCAAACCATTCTGTGATTTTGTCTTTTGAGAGGAATTTTACACCCTAACAAAATGTTGTGGGTCTATAATATTGCATATTAATACACCAGAGAAAAGCTATTTGAACTAACAGCCACTGCTGGCATAAGGATAAATGAGTACAAACTGGCCATTAATAAATTTATCCTGAAAAGAAGGTTTCTAAGTATAAAAACAACAACATTTTGGAACAGATTTTCTAATTGAAGCACAAAATTTAATGTGGTTAAACAGCATGATCACAACCTGGATTAAATAATGTGATTGACAAAAACAGCAGAACTCCAATGTTTTCCTATGACCTGCATTACCAAAGGGAAATTATACGAGGTTCTGGGCAATAGAGTTATTATTGATCCTCTATCTCTAGATAAGTTTCTGAATTCAGTGCACACTAAAAACCCCATTGACTGTTGCTGATTTTTTCTTGCCTCACCTAATGCTTAGTTTCTCTGTGTGTTGTTTTGCTGCTGTTTAGGTACCTAACTACATCTCAGTCATTAACTAGATCTTAATTGTTTTAACAATATAAATAAAGCATTTTATTATTTCAGTAGATTAGATCTTCAAAATATGTTAATCTTTTAGTCATATTGTTACATTTCATTTTGGCATGCTGATGTGTAATGTCCATTACCCTCTTCTCTTAGAGTTTTATTGGTTACTATAGTAACTGGCCATTTCTCCTCTTATGCAATTTATATAGTCTAAATTCATAGTGACCCTAAATCTGTTATCATACAAATCTTGTTGTTTCTATTTTGTGGGATGGGAAGGTACCCAACTTGTTATGAGGAAGACTTACAAAGAAATGAGCATAGCTTGTCTGTCTGACAATATGGATTTGCAGGGCTGAATCCCTCCCTGCACTGCCATATTTTTTTAATCCACATTAACAATAAACCAGCAAGTTCTTGTACACACTGAAACACAGTCTATCTTGATATTTATTATTTAATCTATTAAAACATTTGGCTCTTTTCACACACACTTGCAGAACCAATTAAAAGTCCAGAAAAACTATACAAAGTTTCTCATGTAATTAGACATTTCAGGGCATGCTATTAAGGGCCATCTGTTCTTATGGCTGACTGAGTACAACTGAGAAATGAGATGTTTCCTTTGTACTTGAGGTTCCGTCTGTCTTGATTCTCATGTATTGATTAATGCTGTGTGGGGGTGGGGGCTGAATTTATTTATGGTGGTCTTAGTTTGTATAGTCTGTTAAGTATGGTTTATCACGGAGGATGTTGAACTGTTTAGCATCTGAGATGCTTTTTATTGTTTCAGTGCAAATAACTCTCTCAAATGTTTTTATCCATTGTTTTTCTCTTGTTTACATCCCCCCCATCACCTGCTTTTTTCCCTTTCCACCAGTGAACTAATTTTGCCATGGAGTAAATGGTTACAACTAGAGAGAAAACACTGACATTTCATGCATTTTGCATTTGGCTACTAGAGCCAACAAGATCTGAGCAGTACAGCTAAACATATGCTACAAAGGCTTACTGTCTTCTCTGTAACATCTGCGTGGTCCCACTGAAGGCAACTTAGAACATGTCAGACTGCTGCACAACGTGGATACCTAAATTAACTGTTAGTTTAGGTATTTCTGCTGTTCTGCCAGCCACGATGTGTCAATACCACCGCATTGGGTCTGACTGAGATGGGGTTAATTTTCCCCATAGCAGCCCTCACAGTGCTGTCTGTGCTTTGTATATCCTAACAGAGCAATGACATGCAGCAATACTTTCATTTAGCATTTCTAACAACTGATTGATTCAGCTAGATTGTTGCACTAGCACAGGCACATTTAAAACCTAAACCTGGTTCTAAATAATACTTTCACTTCTTGTATAAATTCATGCAAATAAGATCAAAGGTCTTGTATGTTCTGTATATAGCGAAGCATTCACAAATCTATGCCAAGCCAAGACATCTGGTCATTCTGCTTTGGTAATGACACTGTGTTTTGTTGTATCTTCTGTGCTTTGATGTTTCATCCACTTTATGTACAGCAGCAGGTACAGCTGTAGCAATATTTAAACATGTTCATTCATTCACCCAAATGCAATATTGTATAAAGAATTAAATCTGAAATATGAGTTTATAATAGACTGTCGTTGCACACTTAGCACTGCTAATGCCACTGCTCTAGCATCAGCTTTAGGCATGTAATCCCTGGCACTTGCCCAGGCTGGATGGCTTCCTGTTGTTTTTAGGAATGGTTATCAAAATCCATAAGCAGTTTAAAAAGGAGCATTTGAAGGTAATTGTAGGCACTTAGGGTAGGATCATCTCACCAAAATTTAGTCAAAGATAGTTACTGAGGATTGAGTTAGTTACCTTTCACTCCCTTTGGTATCAGCAGAGAATAAGAGGAATTTCAAACTTGCAATTCTTTTTCCCTGATTTAGGGAAGGTGTGTAATTAGGTACCCATTTGGAGTAAGATGAATCACCTAGGAGCCCTCATCCCTTATAACTATGAAGAGATCAAACTTGACTTCTCTAACTTTTAGCCCTTGAAGTTAACTTCATGCCCCCGATGTGCATTTCCCAGGCCTGCAACGTGATAAAATCAGCATTTTTCAGCTATTAGTAGCTGGTTCTAGAGATGTTCTTTCTCTTTTGAGGAGAAAGGGCATGCATTTTTCTACAAAGAAAATATAAGCGCAGCCACTGTGACTGTGAAGCTACAGCTGTTTATGATATATACCATATTGAACACTACTAATATAGTCATCTGGAATTTATCATCTACTGTGAAGGAGATGTGCATACTTTTGGATGTAATTGGAAAGAATGTAACTTCCTTTTAAAAAAACTATCACTGAAATGAAGAGTATAATTTTTTTATTTAAAGTGAGAGAAGTTGTTTTAAGAATACAACAAAAGCTATTAAAACTTTGACAGCTGTTCTGCTCTGGTGAAATGTGAAACTGTGTTAATTTTAACCCAAATAACATAGAGATAGATTGAGGACGTCAGAACTTTTTGTTACAATACTTTTGCAGACTGAAATATTTCTTTGTCTTTTTTTCCTTTCAGGAATTACTTTGTTCCAAAATTGTAATTATTCTATAATCAGAAAACTGGAATAAGGAACTTTGATGGATTTTTTAAAAATTTTTTTTCTAGAATGGTGCTATCATAAAATATCTGAAAGCATCAAGACCTGGGGAGAAATTAAATCATCCAAGAACTGAAACTGTCATCCTCATAAGAGCTTTACTTAAAGGGTCATCTTGCAAAGGTGTTTTCATCTTGGGAATGATCATGTCAGCTGTCTGCTCTCTTGATGATAATAATGTACAGCAGTTCTCACAGTTTTCATTAAATGGAGGATGGTGTAAGTCACTGGAGATTATATCACTAGACAGTAAAGATACTGGGTCTATAGATGTTTTTATATAATTTTGTATCTGTTTTAAGACCTGCATTTTCCATGTGCTACAAAAGTGGCTGTGCTTTCTTAGAATTTAATAAACATCCAGAATCCTTGGCACGTTCCTTGAAATTTTTATCCACTTTCTTGCTTCATAAGAATACACAATCTGTTACAGAGGAACTGAAAAAAAGATATGCACATGAAAGCTGAAGTCTGAAAAATGGCTATACTATGAGCAGGATGGGGAAAGGTGAATTTTCTGGCCCTCTCAGTTTTTCTAGGCCCTGGCAAGAATATCCAGGCTTCTCAGGCTCCTCCACAGTCTCAGCAAACTTGTTTATAAATACCTACAAAGGACATGATTTCTTATAATTGAGACTAAGCGGACAGAGAATCAGTAAAGTCTCTGCTATTCAGTGGTGAGTGCAATTTTTCATTTGAATACTTTATCTAGTGTCACAGTGGATCCTTTGTCTCCCAGCATCTAAATTAAGATTAAGCTTTTACTTTATGCAAAAAATTCCTTAGTGATATCAGATTCTTCTATGCTACAGAATATGTTACAGGTGATCACTACAACCTGATCTGTCTGCAACAACCTGTGAAAAGTTTAGCACTGTTTTCAGTGACTATCCCATCCATGAGATTATTCCTCTTGGCCTTTCCTGAGAAATGGAAATTGCATGTGAAGAAGTCATCTGTCCCCTTCTGGCAGACTCCTGAAGCCCTGTGTCCCACATGCCTTAGCCTGTGAAGCCCTGAAAGCCTGGGTGACTGGTACCTGCTGCATTTCCCCACAGGGATGGGTCTGGGTGAGCAGCAGTAGGCACTTGGGAAACTTCTGCATCCTTTGGATTAGTAATTTTATTTGTTTTAATCTTGGTTTAGTAGAGGAACAAATGAGAATGGATATGTGAAAGCACTCCTGAGAGACAGAATATTTTAGACTCTATGCTCAAACTGTATCTTAATCAGGGATATCAAAAATACAGAAAGAGTCTGTCATACAGACTGAACATTAAGGATAATCTAACAGGCAGAAAGAAGGATGAGTGAGAGCTTAGCAAACTAACAGAGGCTTGGAAAATAAGATTTGATGAAGTTTTAGTCACTAGCTTTCTCAGTATGTAGAGGAAGCTCATTTATTTTCCCAGTGCTTCAGTTTCTTTCTGTACAGTGGGGTTAATAACACTACTTGAAATAAGGCTTGTAGGGAGAAATGACAGTGGCTTGCAGGTTTTGATCAAACAATCACACTAGCTATTTACTTTGGACAAGTAAATGGTATGTGTAGATACAGAATTTCAAAGTAAAATAAGTCATGTAATCATGACATGCTAAGGCACTCCTCTCAGACTGACCAGAGGTCAGAGGACCTATGGTACTTTTATGAGACAACTGTACCATGAGCTAAAAAAAGCAACTGGACATTAAAAAGCATTTGATAATCTTCAGAGGAAAAGATGAATTATCACCTTTAAATCTGAAATTACAGATAATTATATTTTCCTCCCTTAATCCCCCTTTAGTTCCAATTAGGGATGCTATTTCTCACTTCCACTCCCAAAGTGCTGCCCAACGCTGCTATGCATTATTGAACAGCTGCTTTACTTGACCCCAGGGGTGACTGCTTCTTGGCGGTGGATGAAACAAGCCACACAGATTCCTTGACTACATCACAGAGACATTGTGACAGGCCTAATTAGATAATGCTCAATAAGCGTTGTGAGATACTTGAATTAAAAGCATTATGTAAGGCCAAATCAATTATGAGTATTAATACAATTTTGATCTAAAGATTAATTCGAATAAGGGATAAAATAATAATGAGATCTTTGTGAGTCACATACAGTGTGCTTTGCTTCTCCATATAAAATATCTCCCACATCATTTAAAATGTTTCTGTGGAGCAGAGCAGGGCAGCACTGCTCAGAAGTGACAGGAATATGTGCTGCCAGATGTGAGTCATCGCTGAACTCCAGCACTTGTTTCTTTGTTCACATTTCAAGCACAAGACACTCTGTTCCCTGCAACAGAGCTGCCTGCAGATGTCTTGATGGAATGTGAAATGAAGAACACACTAGACAAGTCAGGGGTTGTTTGGTTTTGTTTTGAAGTTTTGGGAGGTGATCTTCGTTCACTGTGCAGATCTTTGGAGACATGGCACAAACATCCTTGTCCCTGAGTGAAATCCTGTCACTTCTCAAATCAAGGAAATGTTGCCTTTGACTTCGTTGAACCATGATTTCCACCACGTACAAGTTTCAGTGCCATGTTCTTTCAGGTAAGGAAACATGGAAATACTGGAAATTATGTGAATTTATGTAGCTATGTAGTCAATTTCCCTACAAAAATAGAAAAATCTAACTGAACCAAATTGGCTGATTTCCAAATTTGTCTTGACAGTTGTGTGGCCAGCACGACTTCTCATTGTGGGTTTTTGTTTTGGTTTTTTTTTTTTGGTAAGCTTTATATATTTTGTGGATACCTGGTTTGGTATCACATTTATTTAATGAAATCTGAGTGCATGGAAATCAGATTTCTAAGTCTATACTTTTTATGTTGCTAGGGTAGATTCTTTTGATTAAATGCACATATCTACAGTATATTTAAGATATCTGCTCTAGGTTGAACTGAATTCCTCCCTAGATCTGTACTGACTCTAAGGGGAGTCTACAGTAACTAACTACATTTAGTGATCTCAGTTTTATCATTTTATACTTACTTTTTGGTAAGGAATGGTAGGGCTGGAATATTGTTAATGTTACTGAGCTAGTTACCACAGAAATGTGAGCACAGAATTGTACTTTAACTTCAGAAGCAGTGTATGTCTGCAGACTTCTCACTTTGATTACTACCTAATGAAATATTTGAACTAAATAACCATTTTCTTTTCAGGTATTGGACAAATACCTGTAATGACTACTCTTCATGCAAACTCCACTTAGAAGGCCATATTTCCACGTGCAGACCTCCTTGTTAAGTAAAACTTGAGCTAAATAACTAAAGCCAAGCATATAAATGACATTCTGAATGTTTAGTTCTAGTCCTTTTTGTTTACTTCTGTGATTCATTTTAATAAGATACATGTTTTTTCTGTATCAGGGATTATAATTACTCATGTCCGTAGAGCAGCTCACCAGACAGTATAATTGCTCACTTGTTAGCTCATGGCAAGAATTGGACTAGAAAATCTGACACAGTCACGACTCTTAACATTTTCATTTGTTCACCTTCACCTAACACATCACCTATGTCTGTCCTATTTTTTCAATACAAAGAGATTAACCTCCTGCCTCTGTATTCTTTTCTGCAAGGAAGATATTCATAACTGAGAATGAAGTTCAGCTTACTCACAAAGACACATAGCTGTCTGAATTGCCATCTGGTGCAGGGTTGGGTTCGGCACACAGTGCAGCTGGACACACATGCAGCACAGAAATGTCTGAGGCCACAGAGACACAAACAGACAGTGCTGGGTACACATGGACAGAGAGTGTTCTCTTTTCTGGGGACAATTCATACAAGGTCTTGGGACAAGCTATGTATCTACTACAGCTGGAGAGATTATTCAGGTTGGAGGTGACATATCCATTTCTCACGAGCCAAATGTCGCTCAAGAATTGGTTTGATGCGGTCTCTGAGGACTCCTTGAAGACAGAGGCTACAGCGGGGATGTGCAGAGAGCCTGTACCATATACTCTCTGTAGGTGCAGTGCATGTCCATCTATATCTAGGTGGAACCTGGTCCAGAATTCAAAAGCGCTTTAAGGGCAGGAAGACCTTGGACTGTCCCTTACTCACCTGGAAAGTGGGTGCAGAGGGAGGGAGGGTGCTGCCTGGCACAGGTACCCACTCCTTTGGTATTACACTGGCCTGTGCACTGCTGACACTTCTGTTTTCTTTTGTTTTCTGTCTGATGCACAGTCTAATTTCCCGAAAAATATTCTTCAGTACAACAAATCTCCCATCTTTAACACAGCATATCTGCTAAGATGTTACAGTTTGCATATGCTGGGCTAAGCAAAACCAGTTAAGCTCTATCAAGCAATAGAAACTGGCAACATCCTTTCTTTTTCTATTACCAGTGAAACCTGAGCCTCCAAATTGCTGAAAAATATTTGGCACTGATATAAACTTTGTCTGGGCTGAATTACTCTGAGTTTGTGTGAAGGTTTTCCTTCTCATCAGGGAGTCCTGACCATATTCTCACAGCTATACTGAATGGCACATATGCATGACCTTATTTTGGGAGCTATGTTCCTAGCAATAATGCTGGCCAAGCTTTCTCCATGAGACCTTGTTAAGGTACATGAACCCATGTAGAGATGACCGTCCTGCTTTCTATGCTACAACCAAATTAACAGAGCAGCCACATTTTCCTCTCTACACTTGGTTATCTTCCCTTTCACTGTGTCACAGTGTATGGGACAGCAGGATTTCTTACATGTCATTCTTTTTCCTGAACATGGCTTATATTTTATCACAACCATTTCAGAACCATATTAAAAGCCAGGTGCCATACATTGTCATTAGGATCTTTGCTGAATATGACATCTCACTTTTCTATTGAAGTGAAGCAGAGATTATAATTCAATCCAGGAACAGAACCCTCATGAAAGTTATACACACTTGCAATTTTAACAACTTAAAAGTACCACTTATCACATGCCTGAATTTAGCCCAAAATGAATCATTACAAAACACAGTAATTTTTCGGAAATTTGTCCTCATTTCAGAAATGCTGGAAGTGGAAAGAGGAGAGTGAGTTGTTTGTAAATATCACTCATTCTTTTTTAATATCTCTTAGTAGTAAATATTCACAAACAGCCATAAATTAAGTTCATTCTGCACATTTTAAATTCATTTTTCCTGTTTCTTTTATAAGACTTATGCCTCACTGTATGATTTTAAGTGGTTTTTCAAAATTGCTTCGAAAGAGATGATTCTGTAGAGTTTTTATATACTCGATATGTATATCTTCAGAATTATTTGTTCTTGTGCATTTCTAGTTACAGAATAAAGACTGCTTAAACTTTTATTGAGGCAACTCAAGTAATTTCCTTATAACAAACTGAATGAAAACCACAGCATGAAAAGAAGATTTAAAGATGAGAAAAAAGTGTTTTCATGAGAGAACAACTCTTGAATAATAACTTCATCTCTGACAGTGAATTCTTAGTTATTTAAAGAAATCCTAGTGAGCAATACTTTATACCTTATGTGTAAGGATTTTGAAGTATGAGAGAATTAACTTTGGTCCTAATGTGTGCTCTGGAAATGAGGCACTGGGAAAATATTATAGCAGGGCATTTCAAACTTAATTTGCTGAGTTGTCTTCAAAGGTAGCTTGGGTCCTGATAACAGCAATTTCTGGTTGTCTGTCAGGCCATGCACATGTGCAGAAAAAAATGTGTCACTGTCCTTCCCTTCCCCACCCACTGGTTATGTTCATTCCTACTGATACATAAATGGTCTGCAGATCTCTCTCCAGCACCACTGTGACTTAGCTGCATCTATTCACCCACCGGCCATGTTCACGCCAAGACCTTTTTCTGCTATCACAGCAGTGCACAGTCTGGACAAATGCTGCTGGCAGCACACACTGGAACTGCACATCCTCCCACACTCAAACACTGTGGCACAGGAGCTGGTGTCAGGACATTTTGGGGTGCCCACTGCTGCTGTGTTGCACGGCAGTGAGCCACTCTCGCTGATCACTGCCTGCCCCCTCCACCCAGATGCTCAGGTCAGCATCATACTGTTGGCCATATCTGTGCCCCATCGAGACAAGTTCTGCAGTAATGTGTTAAGCTGCTGAGGTTGCAACTTCGCTCACCTAACCCCTGCTTTCTAAAGGTTGGAGATCTAGACAACAGTCTGTTCCCTTCCCAGCTAATGCAAAGAGACAGGAACAGCTGTGCTGAGAGATGAAGCTCCGGGTAGATCTCTCCACTCCCCAGCAGTGTGTCTTCCACCTACAGGGACATCAGTTAGCTAACACTAACTGCATGTGGCACTGTGAGGTCTCAAGAGTTCACAGAGACAGAGTTTGACTTTAATGTGCACCAAAATCATTTTAGCATTAACAGAACCTTTCTCAGCAAGCAAGTTGCCCTACATAAGGAAAGATCTCTACATGGTTCTCTCAACAGCTGGTCCTGATATTTCAAATTTCTTTTTCAGATTATAAAATGCAAGAGCAATAGGAAAAAAAAGTGTTCCCAATGAAGAAATATTGTTGTTAGAAGCTAGAGAAATCTTTCTAAACCATTTTATACCCGTTTGCCAACAGCCCAAGCCCAGTTAGCCTTTGAGCTAACTCAAAAGGACAAAAAAGACAAAAATACCAATTTCTGAAAATTAATAAAATAAGTAAAACCACAGTAACATTATCTGAGCAAAATTAAAAGTGGAACCAAGAAAAGTAGAAGCAGTTTATCTGTGTTTCTTGAAGATTATTGTTGGAACTACATTTATAAGCACAAAAGGGAAATTGAAACTGTTATTATTCATAAATAAGCACATTTAAAGTAATATTACATAAGTAATTTAATTGAATATTGATCCACTTAAAAGCTATATAGCATAGAAGAACTGTGCTCTCTCTACATTAAGTGCTTCATAATAAATAAGTGAACCAGAGTAAATTAATCTCATTCATAACTTGTACAAAATATAGAGGTGAGCAGTAGGTAAAAAAATCAGCTAAATCTGTCAGTGTTCAATATGATGTTATTGTTTAGTGTCACGTGAAGCTTTCTCAAACTTTTTTACTCATATGCCAACTGTTTGATTCTTTACATCAAAGATGTATCTGAATAGAAATCTAAAGTCCTATCTTTCATTTGCAAATAAAATATAGTTTGAAATTTGATTAAATATATCTCATCAAATTGCATGTCTGGTACCAGCATGTGATTGCAAAGCCCTTCTGGTATATTGAATGATTTTTAATTTTTTTTCTTTTTTCTTTTTT
>JANHGN010014557.1:0-12206 GCA_024605025.1 Megaceryle maxima | reverse complement strand
AGAAGTTACTTGCTCGCTTTCTAGCACTAGCATTATAGCACTGAAATTTTTACAAATACACCTCCTGTACCTTTTTTTTTTTTTTTTTTTTGGTGATAGAGCTGTTTTGACTGATCTCACAGTTTTAAAACTCAGTGGAAAGCCTCTGTTTCCACTGAAGTGGAAGCCTTCATCAGACACTGCTTTTTCTACTTGAAGCTGAAATAAATATAGAAGCATGTATCTCAGTATGTTTAGATCAACCTTTTCTTCTGCTCATGAACAAAGAACTTGTGAGTGGAGGGAGAAGATGAGGGCTTTCTCTGGGACATGAGAGAAAGGCAGGTGAAAAAAAAAATAATAAAACCCCCCATAGTGCCTCCTTAAAAGTTTTAGAAGACAAATTCTGCCTTCCCCTTTGTGCTTTGTGGATGGAGGGTTTTGAGTTGATTGGTGACAGAGCTGGGTTAGCATAAAGACCATTTATTGAAATGAGGAAGAATAGCTCTCCAGGTCTAATACTTCCATATCCTTTGCCTTTTCCAGTGGTTAATCAGTACTGTCTTCTGAGAAAACATGAGTATGTTGACTCTTGTTGCAAGAAGATTATTGCTGTAAAAACGTTCAACTGGCAAAGATTTCAGAGTATATATTATCAGTTTGTATAAGAGTCAAATCTTTATTGACAAAATCTCACTGGGATTTACTTGATCCTGCAAAATGCAGTTCTGAATTCTAGATCAGATCTTGTACCAGAGATACACAACTCTAAGCAGACCACCAGTTCCATATATAAAAGCAAAGGTTTTCAGCATATTGCAAAACCCATCCCTAGCTGTTTCTGTTACAGGAATTTTTCTGTATTTTTATTTTAAAAAGTTCTTGTTAGCTGATAAAAATTCCTTTCTTACACTGCATCCATCCCAGAAGATGCAAAACAAATTGAGTATGAATGTGTATATACACATGCACACATACATGTCCATACATGTGGTCTAAGATGTACACATCAGTCAGACTCCAAATACCTACATTCAAAAAGAGGGACTGTTTGACACAAGAATGTCTGAATGTCCACACTGAACTAAAAAGGTGAGGATATATTCTTAAAAACTCTGCTTAGTGGATGAGGAAAAGGCTGTAGATGTTGTCTACCAAAACTTTTGTAAAGTCTTTGACACTTTCCTGTATCATTCTTCTGGAGAAACTGGCTGCTCATGGCTTGAACAGGCATATGCTTCAGTGAGTAAAAACTGTCTGGATGTCCAGGCCCAAAGAACTGTAGTGGTGAATACAGTTTCTGGGCAGTCAAAAGTGGTGTTCCTCAGGGCTCAGTACTTGGGCCTGTTGTCTTTAATATCTTTATAAGTAAACTAGATGAGGGGACCGAGTGCACCCTCGGCAAGTTTGCAGATGACACCAAGTTAGGTGGAAGTGTTGATCTGCTTGATGGTAGGGAGGCTCTATAGAGGGATCTAGACAGACTGGATCAATGGGCGAAGGCCAGTGGAATGAGATTCAACAAGGTCAAGTGCTGGGTCCTGCACTTGGGTCACAACCCCAGGCAACACTACAGGTTTGGGGAAGAGTGGATGGAAAGCTGCCCAGTGGAAAAGGACCTGGGAGTGTTGGTTGACAGCCAGCTGAACATGAGCCAGCAGTGTGCCCAGGTGGTATCAGAAATAGTGTGGCCAGCAGAGGAAGGGAAGTGATCATCCCCCTGTTACTTGGCACTGGTGAGGCCACACCTTGAATACTGTATTCAGTTTTGGGCACCTCACTACAAGAAGAAGGACATTATGGTGCTGGAACCTGTCCTGAATAGGGCAATGATGCTGGTGAAGTGTCTAGAGAACAAGTCTTATGAGGAGCAGCTAAGGGAATTGAGGTTGGTTAGCCTGCAGAAAAGGAGGCTCAGGGGAGACCTTCTAGAACTCTACAACTACCTGAAAGGAGGTTGTAGTGAGATGTCTGTTCTCCCAAGTAACAAGCAATAAGACAAGAGGAAACATTGTCCAATTGCACCAGAGGAGATTTAGGTTTGATATTGGGAAAAAATTCTTCACTGAAAGGGTTGTCAAGCACTGGAATGGGCTGCCCAGGGAAGCAGTGGAGACACCATCCCTGCTGATATTTAAAGGACATATAGATGTGGATGTGTCTTAGTGGTGACTTGGTAGAGTTGGATTAATGGTTGGACTCGATCTGAAAGGTCTCTTCTATCCAAACAATTCCATGATTCTATGAAAACATTCCTCTTACTGTGAGCATCAGTGTAACTGACATAGGTCTATCTATCATGAATTTTTTTAATTGCTGTAGGTGAATGCTAGATTTAAATATAAGTCTTAGAGGTATGAAATGACATAGTTACATACCACTTCAATGAACAGCCAGCTTCATCAGTTCAGTTTTCCTTTACCTGTGACCAAAATATCAAAGAATCAGAAGATTTTCTTCAATCCAATTATAAACATGAAATCAGTGTCAAGAATCAAGGTACAGTAATACTACCATTTGAAACAAACAAGTTAAACATCAGTGAAGAAAGTAATTGAAATGTCCAAAACCCCCCAAAGTCTTAGAGGACTGCATTTCTTCTGAAAGACCTTTTTCTCAATTAACTAAATTGGCAGTGGTCAATAAAACTGAAAAGCTATTAAGCTAAGTTAATAATAAGATAAATGAATAACATTAATAACTATCAGAAACTATCTGATTTTTGTTAGTCAGCTTCTTGACAACCAGTTGTAACCATCAGCCCTGGTGTCTGATTGGGAAAACTCCTGGCTCTAGATAGATTCTTAGAGAAGAAAATGCAACATCAACATAACAAATGGCTTCCATGTAGCTTTAAATTTTCATTTTCTTTCCTTAAATTATAGAAGGAAATGAAATTTTATTCTCTCATACATCAGCCACGAGCTAGGAAAATTTATCAAGAACAGCCTGGATAGATGGTTACACATAACATATTGAGTATTGCAATGGGATGTGACATGCTGTGTATTGCAAATGACATATGCAAATGACACTTTAGTGTCAAAGACCTTTAAGAAATTGATGGAATTTAGTGGCTAGTCCACAAGTCAGTGTTGAACAATGTCAGTGGTCAGTCCCCTTCTTTTTCCACCACTTCATTTTGTGGTTGTCATTAAAGATAATACTTAACTCTTTACTGAACCTCCATTTGCCTGCTTTCTCACTCTGTAGATATATTTCTGTTCCCTGTAGCCGAGTACCCACAGAATATTATGAATCTGTTCTCTTTAAAATGTAATGTCATTATGAATACTTGATTAAGTACATAAAAATTGCTTGGATTCAGAGGTCAGTGTATATGGAGTCAAGCCAATTTCAGGTGCTATTGTCAAAGTTTTCTCATTTTTCTACTTAGGTTTGTACGTTCATTGAGTTATATGATTGCATCATTCATAAATAATACTGGGATCACATCCTGATTTTGTAATTTCTGCTGTTTTTGTAACAGTATACACTCTACTTCATCACCTCAGAAAAATAAGGACGATAAAAAAGAATTGTATTTTCTATTCACCATTGTTCAGCATACAAAATGCTACTCTGAGCTATCTGAAATTCTACCTGGAAATTTTAGCATTAAATGGTTATTGAAATACAGAGCACAAAGGAGAATTATATTAACTCAACTAAAATGGAAAGACTGATGTCAAGCATAAGAAATCCCACAGATTATTAAATATTCCTTTAACATCATCCTGTCCTATAAGGTAGCTGTGAAATTAGATTACCTCTGTTGGAGGAAATACCAAGTGAAATGCTATTACTTCACCCTCTCTTTTTAAAAGAAGTTGCACAATGTCAAAATGCTTTATTCCTATAATTTAGCTGACATTTTATTTTTCAGTATGCTTTTTTGGTATGTGTTATGAGATTTGTTTTCATGAAATCAATGGAAAGAAAAAGGACAGTAGGAATAAAAAATGGAAGTCAAGTAAAAATAAACTATCTATAGTCATGTATCTCTCTGTAAAAATGCCAAATATCCTTGACACCGGGATAATTGGCTGCTTTCTGTGACAAAGGGTATAGAGGAGGCATTAGTTCACTCAGAAACTAACAGCTTTCATTGGCGACACCCAGGCTTATTTGGTCCTTGCAGCAAGAAGCCCATCTGCAGGATGAGCTGCAGTTCCCTCCACATCTCTGTGATCCCTGAACACGTAACTCTTGTCACATGAAATCTCCAAGGATGTGACCAGCATGATGTGACTTGTCCTGTTTGTTTAGAGGTATGACAGGAAGAAAATGCACTACCTGGGGCTGGGCTGTTACAAACACTGTTTGTCTCTTATATCATGATTGCCTTGCATCACCCATTTATTCAAAAAATGCAATTAGACTCACCCTAAATGAGAAATCACTTTATATTACATCTGTGAGCAATGTTGCTGTAGTGGAAATTACTGTCAATGAACAGAGGACGGATAAACAGAGATATTTTTTTCTGGTGTGCATTCCTCTTATTAATAATATCAATAAGCAAAATTACCTGTCTTTCTGGGCAGGCTGGGGAATACAAGAAACTGCAGCTGTTTGTTAGCTCATTTACACAAGTACTTTTTGATAAATAGGCACATATTCTTTTATCCTCACTGCATGAACAAGACAAGATTGCTGGAGCTCAAAAGAAATGAAGACAATCCCAGGGGACTGCAGATATTTATTTAATCACACGACAATTTACGTGATTTTCTTAAGCTATTTGCTCACTGGAATTCAAATACATCCATAAAAAGGAATAAGCAATTCAACAAACTTTGAGATTTAGACATGAAAACAAGCCTGTTTTATCTGATTAAGTAAATTAAAGGAAAATTTTGCAGTCACTCCCACATTAAAGGATAAAAATCCTCCCCTCCCTTGCCCTCCCCCACACATGCACACCTTGTCTCCAGGAATAAATCACATGAGAAAGAAACTTGTCAGTTATCAAAACTTTTAACACTAAGACTGGGATTAGACAGAACATAGAAACACGTTTCAAAACTAATGCAGTAAAGAAATATGGCAGTAATAAAGGCAGCCTTATGCTTCATTTTAATATTTCCTCATTTTGAGTACTGGTTTGCAATATGGGCATCTCATTAGAGTCTAAGCTACAAAGAAAGCTTCAGGATAATAGATCTTGCTTTAGGCGCCAGCATTTGAAGGGAAAGGGACAATTTAATATTTTAAATCAGTGGAACTGTGTGTGGGCAGTAAGGAAGAGGGGCTTATCTGTAGATTTACTGTGAAACAATTACGCTCCTGTAAGCTCTAAATCCCTCTCCTGCTTACAATTAAAGGCATAGATAATGTCTTAATGTACAGCAGCTGACAGTTCAGATGATGGAAAGCCAATATATATCAGTCTCTGTTTGCTTCTTACTCTGTATGGAGAAAATCAGCCATATATGGAATCCATCTGGGAGAAAAAGAGATCGAATAGCACTGTAGAGATCATTTCCAGTATGAAACTATTTCATCAATCAACTCTTTCCAGCAAGACGTGTTTCATTTGCAAGACAGAGGAGGAGATACCATCGCAGGAAGGAAACAGTTCAGTAAGAGGAGGAAAACTTTCAGGCAAACATTCAGGCTCCTAAATTACTTCCTGAAAGACCCCGTACTGCTCTTGATTGTTCTTTTGTTTGTTCTGTTTATCCTTAGAAAGGTAATTGACAGAGAACTTGACTTCAACTTGCTTTTTTCATTGATATGGAGAGCAGGGAAAAAGGAAAGGGTGTGGGGTATTAACAGGCACAATGAATCGAATCTTGAAGACTTTCTTCAGTTTGTGTTTCACAGCTTATACAAAACTCTTTACTTCTGGCACAAGTTTTAACACTTCAGGGACACCAGAATGTGGTATGCTGTTTTTAGCTTGAAGCTCTTACCTCCATCTATTAAACAGAGGTACTGTATCTGTTTGTATATCTAAATTCAGTTTATTTCCCTAGTAAAATTTATCCAATCCACCAACAAAGGTTGGCTCTAATGAACATTACTGATCTCTTCTAGCAGGGAAACCTATGAAAGAGATCCTGCTAGATCCAAAGCATCCTATGGCTCTCCTCAAGCTCTCTGGAGACATAGAGGCTCACCCAGGGAGTAACTGCCTGGGAGACTTGATCTACGTGACACTTGGATTGCCAGCTTAAGCACTTTCATAAGTCTGCTCTCTGTCCTTGCTTTTTCTATTAATCTCTTATCTTAAGGGATTTAAAAGAACGACTGACAAACTGAACTGTGCAAATAGGAATTCAAATGAGAATTTTGACTTGCCTCCAAAATACCAGTAAAAACATCCCAATTATCACTTTACTTTTCATATTTCTGTATCTTTCCTCCTCCCCTTCTCGTGTTAATTTCACAGGAGATTCCTGTCTGATCCTTATTTGTCATAAAGATTTTGCAAGGAATTTGTTTAAGGGGAGCTTAATGAAAATGGCTGATAACATCTCACTCGGCTAACTATAGATCAATAACTGAGGAAACCTACAACCTGTCCTCCATCTGCCAACATTTGTGGGTCCAAAACCAGATGCCTGATGCTTGGAACTTGCTGTACATGCAAAACTGCATTAATCAGTTTGCACACTTCGTGTTCAATTGCCTAGGTTATCTGCTGGTCTGGCTCAGCAACTACATGAAAGCCTGGTAAATTCCTGCTAAAAGCTGAAAAGCAGCAGGTCTTTCTGTTGATCTCAAAGGAAACGTACCAGGTTCCTGGGCCTTGACCCAAAGGCCAACCACTGTAAGGGAAATGTGGAAGGAGCTGAATGAAACCTATAAGCAATCCTTTTTGAAAAAAGACACTGTTCTCCCCATCTGTTGATACTGCAAGCAGCTCCTTGACTTCCAAAACATTTACCTAAAGAGACACATCACAGAATCACAGAATGTTAAGGGTTGGAATGGACCTGGAAAGATCATCTAGTCCAACCCTCCTGCCAGAGCAGGCCCACCTAGAGCAGGTCACACAGGGATGCATTCAGATGGGTTTTGAATGTCTCTAGAAAGGAGACCCCACAACCCCTCTGGGCAGCCTGTTCCACTGCTCTATCATCATCACCATGAAAAAGTTTTTCCTTAAATTTCTTTGGAATCTCCTATGCTCCAGTTTGCACCCTTTGCCTGTTGTCCTATCATTGGATGTTGCTGAGAAGAGCCTGGCTCCATTCTCCCGACACTCACACTTTACATATTTATAAACATTAATGAGGTCACCCCTTATAACCTAAAATATTCAGAAAAAATGGGTACCTTATATAGTGTTATATCCTAATGACAGAAAGGAAGTCAAAACCACCATGTAACTTGTGCTCATTTAGGATTATGTTTCAGTCTCAGTAAGACTGGCAGCAAACTCAGGGAAACAAGCAAAGATAGCAGGAATGTCTCAACAGTGAAATTACTTCCTTTTAATTCACTGGCCCATGACTGAAGTGACTGAAGATCACCACCTAGAAAATGTCCTCAAAAAAGAAGCAGGTTCAGCTGGTTTTCACCTTACTGGTTATTTAGGTGTATGTTTTTGAAGCAGCATTATTTTTATTTTTATAAAGAAAGGACTCTTGCTTTGATCTCAAAAATTTATATATGGGGTTTTTTTTCAATCAGTTCAGTAATATCTGAGTAGCAAATTTTTGTGCTTAAACATACTGTGCAATAACTTACATAAAGAAAACAAATAAAAAGAATTTCAATAATTCTTCGTTCTTAATTTCTATGCAGAAAGTTTCTACAGTTTCTTCTATCCAGTTTCTGAGTTAATTTCAGTTGTTATTATTATTAGTGACTATTCAACCAAGATGATACTTCTTTCTGAGGCTTTGTTGTTTTTTTTTCTTTTCATGACATCAGAAGAAGATTTAAAAACATACTTTAAAATGAGATGCTACTGTATTGTTTTCTTTTTTTTCCCCGCAACGGTCCTCATAGTGATGTGCTTCATATTGGTAGCTAGAAAGATGTTGGTAACACACCATTGTTTTGGCTGATGCTGAGCAGCATCAAGGCAGTATCTCCAACATTCCCCCAGCTCATGCAGTAGACTCTGAGTGAGCAAGATCTTGGGTGACATAGTCAGAACATCTGACCCAAACTTACAAAAGAGATATTCCCTACCATATGACAGCTGCTCAGCAATAAAAGATAGGAGAAAGAAGGATGAAGGCAGGACATTTCTTATCACAACATTTGCATTCAGAGCAACTGCTATGTGCACTGAAACCCTGTTTCTAGGGATGTGGCTGGTCATTGCCTACTGATGGGAAGAAGAAGATAAATCTTTTGGTTTTCTTTTGCTTCCACATGCAGCCTTTGCTTTTGCTTTATTAAATTGCCTTTATTGTGACTCATGAGTTATTTTCCATCTTATTTTCTTCAATGCCCATACTGTCAAGGAGGGGAGCGGTAGTGTGGCTTGGTGGGCACTGGGCATCCAGCCAAGGTCAAAACACTACAGCTACTAAATATTTTTAATGTCTTTCATAATCAAAGGTGTTTTCACTTTTGTAATTTTTGTAAAACATAGGTTATGTAGTAGTTACAACTGCAGTGTTGGAGGGTTGGCTACTAAGCAGAAAACTGCTTACTTTTTTTTTCTCTTTGAAAATGTTAGGGGATTGTTCAATGTACTTTCACCAAAAAGCAACATCTAATCACCATGCAAGACATTTTAGCTTCTAAGTGATTCTAGAAATTAAAAATCAACACTATTCTTTAACACACTGGAAAAATAATGAAGAAGTTGGAAAATTTTCCAATGCACAGGTTTTCTGTGTGAGTTTTGTAGAGGCTCAAAATTATTTTAAGATCTCCTTATTTCATTGTTTTAAATTGAAATATATATTTTTTTTTTGTCTTGAACTGTTTAAGTCACCTAATAATCCATTGTTCATGATTTTCTGATATAACTCAACATTTCCTTTCAAAGATTTGATTTGAAAACTCACTGTTTTAAGCCCTTGTAAAAGTCTGATTTGAGCTGCATTCATGATTTCACAGTGAAGGACCTGTCAGATTTTCAATTATAAAGTTTTATTTTCAAGGACATGTAGATCATCTTTGAATTTCTTCAGGGATATCTTAATGATACTTTTAGGGTTTCCTGTATTTGACAGGATTTTGCAAGGTTTCTGTGAGCTGCTTACATATTCCACAGGGGCTTTCTTAGCCCTGTGGTGCAAGCTTACTGCATATAAATCATGAAACTGTAATTTAAGCATAGAAAATCAGTATGGGATGATGTTTGACAGAGTACTCAATACCATTTTTTTTTTTTTAAGTTACAGATGGCATAGTATCTTCATTTGGAATTCTTTTTAAAAAAAATTATATACCTACTCTAATTCATAATCGATTTATCTAAGCATCCAGTATTTGAAAACTGAATTAATATCTCTGTTGCATCAGTGTCTTTGAAAAATATAAATAATGTTGTATATGGCCACAGCCTAACTTACAGCTGTGATTTCATCAAAGAAATAGAAAAATAAAAACCACTGCGCAATTTCAAACCACTGAAATAAGTCCTCCAGGACAAGAGTGAAATAAGGCCCTGTAAAATTTAGACTACAGCTAATGTGCTTTGAGTGCAATATAAATAGCAGCCACTTTTAAGAGAGAAAAGCAAATTAGTGGAAACCACCTTCCTCTTGCTGCCTCCAAATCCTTTGTTGCTTCAAGTTCTCTGTCAGTTTTGCTAAACTCCTCCCTTGTGCTTCTTCACCTTACTATCTAAATTTAAAAACGTTTGCTGTCTTCTCCTATTGACCTATTTCAATTGCTAATGGAGTGTCTAATGGCTCACAGCTGACCTATTTCCTATGGAAGATTAACTGAAGCCATGTTGAATATGATCACTAACACTTGAAATGAGCTCTGATTAAAAAGCATTACCTAGAATAGTAAACACTA
Source organism: Megaceryle maxima (assembly GCA_024605025.1). Lineage (NCBI taxonomy): Eukaryota > Metazoa > Chordata > Aves > Coraciiformes > Cerylidae > Megaceryle > Megaceryle maxima. The sequence continues at coordinate 2,282 of JANHGN010014557.1, read as the reverse complement.
TCTGCATAATGTGCATTTTTGCTTTGAACATAGCAGATAAGAAAAACCTAATGGATTATCTTGGAAATAAATACACACTGAAGAAGGCTAAACAAATGAACTTCTATGAAAGCAGCTAGGTTAAACAGAGCTGACAAAACTTCTGTCAAAGTTAGTTGCTAATTAATATATTTGTTAATCACAGGGGTAACATGGGATAACTGACTTTATTAGACAGGCTGCTAGTAAAGAAGCTGGAGATGAAAGTTTATTTTCTCATTCTATGGTTGATTCCCTTGTCACTCTGTTCAATAAAATTTAAGCAATGGCACTTTCACAGATGCTGAGGAAAATAGAAGGGTGCTCAGCCATGGCAGTAATGAAGGGCTCACTATTGTCTATGAGTTAAAATAACACACAATGGAGAAGACTTGCTTGCTGCCAGCAAGCAATCTCTAAATAATATTCTAGCCTTTCCCACTGCTGCTGTAAGGAGAGACAAAACTGGGCTAGGTGGACCCCTGGTCTCACCCAGTGTGGCATTTCTTATGTTTTAACTGATGTATGTTTCTATCCTTGGTGTTAACTTGCTATTGGACTTAACAGAGAGGGAGACCCAGGTGAAATTGTATCGATTGACAGTCTAAGGAATGATCTGTGGGACACTGGGATCATACCTTTGGCTTCATATTGACTTTAAACTGAGCTAAACTCCCAGAGCATTCAGGCAGCTTTTTTGATCTGTTTTCTACAAATAAAATAAAGGTAGCGAGGACAAGTTGGTCTTCATGAATATTGGCAGAACAATTTCTAGCCCTGAAAACAAATGTAGAATTAATTACTTCTGAGGAAGAGAGGGATTCTTAGCATATGAAGAAACATCAGTGGCAACATAGGTTTCTTTGAACTCTTGACAGTAGTTCAAAAACTCTGAGCAGTTTGGAGCACTTAAAGTAATCCTTGCAGATATTTAATAACAAGGAATAGTGTTCTGAGGGCTACCTAAATAAACATTTCAAATGAGGAAACAAAGAGGAAAACATGGTTTCTACGTTTTATAGCATATCACTTGCAATGGCCATAATTGCTATTGAGAAGGTATTTCTGTTATGACATTTACAGGTTTGAGAACATGATCATCTGTTGTGATAATACTGTTCATGTTTGTTATCTACCCAAATATGATTTATTTTGAAAGTGTAGTAAAAATCCAGTCTGGCTGGTTCTGAGTTATGGAATATGAACAAACAGACTTCTGCACAATCTGAAAAAATATTTAGGTTACCCTTTTAGACTCCAATGCATTAACATTTAGCTTGACATACACCTGCCTTTGGCATGTAATCAAGTTATGCATCTTAAAACTGCCTACCTCAATCACAGCTGTGCCACATTGCATACTTATTAAAGGCCACATTTTTCCCTTGAGAGAAGTACGTGTATATGTGCATGACTCTCAGTGAAAACACATACATATCTGTGTGTAGAATGTGGTGACAAAGCATAAATAAAATAGAAGAATTGAAGAATGAATAAAAATTAGAAAAGCTATTGGAAAATAACTGCCCTGCAAATGCAGGATCCTTGAGAATACAATAGGATTAGCTCCATAAATACCTTTCTTGGTGCAATTTCACCTTAGGTTCTCACAGATCAGTGCAGAGCAAAACTTCTGATTAAATTTGAGCTTAACATTCTTACAGACCTTAAGTATATATATATATCACATATATCAAGTATCACATGTACTCCACAGAACTCAGATTTCTTTATTCTCAGATATGAATTATCCAAGTAACCTACATAAGAATTTCACTTTGCTAGCCTACTGCTTTTTCTTTCATTGTTCCTCAAATACTTGAGACCTGAAGTTACACAACCAATTGAGCTTATAGTAAAGAGCAACTGAATGTTACAGTTGAAATGAAAAACTGTGCACCAATTTTACATATCATAACTGAAAAATCAAATAGTGAATTATTTCAACAAAAATCTAGAATTTAGTTAGAACTAAACTAAATAAAGTTTAGTTAGTTAGAATTGAATTTAGTTTATTTTATGAATTGTACTAGTTTTCATGGATTTAAGTGAAGCATCCTTCCCTCTAATGAGGGTTTTAGTGATGTTGTAAGTCATGACAACTCAGTCTACTACCAAAATTACATATGTAATAAAATTTAACTTCACTTTCATTCTCTCATTGCAGCCAATTCCTTCTAATCATTTGGGGTTTTTTAACTATTGCACAGTTGCCAATCTTGTTGTTTGGTGGTTTTTGGTTTTTTTTTTTTTTTTTTTTTTAA
>JANHGN010014555.1:67007-139693 GCA_024605025.1 Megaceryle maxima | reverse complement strand
AGGAGGGGGAAGGAGGGGGGGTGTCTAGAAGAGCTTTGCACGAACCAACAGTTACTGTTCCTTGTGCTTGAATTCTAAAGGTGAAGCCTTAGGTGTCTTAATATAGCTTCACCCCCGCAGCCTCCATTCAAGCCCCCGAAGAGGTCGATAAGCATCGTTAGGGAGCTTGGACACGCCGGGGATGGAGCATCCCTCCTGCCGCCAACACCCCCTCCCCGGGAGAAAATGCGGAGAGGGGTGTCGGGGGGGGGGAGGGAGGAAAAACTTAAAAAAAAAAAAAAAACCAAAAAAAAAAAAAAAAACGGAACGCGCACACACAAGCTTCCTTCGCAGCTCTGGGGAAGGAAAAGCCACGGGGCTGCGGCGGGACGGGCCAAGCAGCCGCTCCCGGGGTCGGTGGCGGAGTGGGGAGGAGGGGCAGCGAAGCGGGGCTCGCCCGGCCCCTTACGGAACGGTTCGCGGCCTGGGAAGCGAGGTGGTGGGGGAGAAGTTTGGCTTCCACCTGGCTGCGGGAAGCGCCGGGGACAGTCCCGGAAAAGGCGAATTGGGGGAGGGAGGGTCCCGCGTGGCACCGCGGTCAGAGCCATTGCGGTGATTGAGACGTTCGTCTCCCGGGGCCGGCCCGGACGGGGCTGGCGCTCCCAAAAGCCTCCGCCGGCCCAGCCCAGGCGAGCTCTTTGGTCTCCGGATTGAAGTGGTGGCTCTCCCAATTTCATGCGGATTACCAGCCTCGGACCGGGACACACGCAAACTCCAAGCCCTATCCCTCCTCCACCCCACCCCCGTCGGTTTTGGGGTGGGATTTTTTTTATCCTTTTTTTTTTTTTTTTTTTTAAGCCACAAAGAAAGTGAATGACTTTTAAGAAATAAATTTGAAGATAACGACATTAAAGTGAATGGCAGGAAGCACAAAACGGCATGAGCATAGGTCAAACGGCATTAGTCACAGGTTTTATCCTGAGACATTAGAATTCCCTTTCTCTTAAATGATCACTGCCTTTGAAAGAAACTTCCAAAGGAGATCACTTAAAATAAGATCCTTTCGTCTGATTTCTTGGTTTCTTACGGTCTATCTTCCCTTTCAATAGATGTCTAGCCCCTTTTGCCTTGGTGCTTAAGGAATTCTTTATGAGTGTGCTCAGACGCATCACAAGGAACTGGGTCCACGTGTGCCCCAGCATGCGTCTGACCCAACCTTCCAGAAAATGTCAGACCCTCTTTTTAAAACCAGAGAAATTAGCAGCAGTTGGTCTATAGTAAGGCAAAATGGCCCCAATGTATATGTAAAGAAAGGAGTAAATAATCTCAAAGGAAACGTATAATGACTGTAAAAAACTAAGTGTTCTCAGAGAAGCCCGGGCGGAGCTATGTTGGGAAATGACGGGAATGGGGTGTGCCCGGGGGGGAGGCTGAGAGAGGAGCAGGGGATACATGAGACAGAGAGACCGGGGGGGGGGGAGGGAGGGGGGCGCGGTTGCCAGTCAATTATTTTATTGAGAAAGCCCTATTTGCTTTTCCCATTCGCTGCCGTCCCGCTCGCTTGCTAACATTTTGAGAGCAGCCGTGTGTATAAAGGGGCTTGAGAGAACTCCGGAGCGCTCAGGGGACGCGGGGGAGGGGGGGGCAGAGGAAAGCTAAACTCGGCGCAGGATGGGACAGCCCCCCCGCTTCTTTCCCCGCCCCGATGCCCGAGAGGTGCCCGCCGGGGCAGGTGCCGAGGAGCCGCCGCGCTGCCCTCTAGCCCCCACCCCCGAGCCGTTCAGGCTCTGTCCTAGCCCTCCTTCCCTTTTTTTTTTCTTTACCTGCTAAGCATCAAGATTAACAAAACTACGGGGGGATGGACAGACGGACGGATGGACACGGGGGACGGACTCCAGAGAGGTTTTATTTCCAAGTGATGCTTTCAGACAGCAGATCTTCCAAGTCAGCCTTCTGCAGATGCTCATCTGCTGGAGGCCGGCGTATAGCACCGGGAAAGCTTGTCAGGATCATACAATTTCGAGGGCTGATTCCGTCCTCTCTAATAAATAACTTTTTGATTTGAATCAAGGGAGAGGTTTAACAGACTTTCTTTCTTCCCTAATGTGATATAAATCGCAGATGCACTTTTATTGAATGGTTAAAGCATCGACATGGAGATAATCAACACAAAACGTCCGGACAAAAACCATCGAGAGAAATAAAGCTGGTTAATAAGATTTTTGAGAAAGCTTTGTGTTAAAAAGTAAAAAGGGAAAACAGCTGAAGGTGACAGTTAGTTCATGGTTAATAGGATAAAGGCTGCATGGTTGAGCTGCACACTTCTGCTTGCAAAGGTTCAGCCACACCAAAGGACTGAATGGGGTGCTTTTAAAACATAGGACATTTAACACATCTGTTATACTTTTTAACAGAGAAATCAGGTAAAACCTCTTTCAGTAGTCGCTTTCATCACCCAGCTCCAAAGGACATTAACTACACTTGCACTTATTTCCATTTTTTTGCCACCACAAACAAAACCTCTCTGCCAGAAAAATCCCTATTTTCTACTTTTCCGTTAGACGATGTCATTTATCTCTCGCACCAAAGTTAAGGGACTTCAGGCTTTGCAGCACCGAGCTGAACACAGCTCCAGAAATTCTGCACACGCACGCAGATAAAAAGCGAGTTCAGGTGAATTTGGCGCCATCGAGAAGGCTTTAAGCTACCGCTACCCATAAACCCGAGACTAGCTCAGACTGCTTTAGCCAAAAAGAGCCCAACGCTACAACGTTGTCTTCATTTTCACGGTCGTAGGTCAGAGAGTTCCACTATTTTTAATGTAGATGGGCTTAAGACGACCAACAGACTGAGAACCTGAGAGAGCTGTTCCGGTCCTACAAAAGTGTTCAGATCTTTTCTACGTTCGATCTTTAGATTTTCTCGGAGCACAGTTCTTATCAGCTACAACCAGACTTACACTTCGGTCCGATATGGGAAAGCCTCTCGCACACGTACCCAAGAATCTTAGGAAGCTCGGATCCTGAAAGTAGACGTTAATAATCCCAAACTCACTTTATACCATACCTTTGACGTGCAAATAGAAAAATAACCCCAACTACGCGCACGAGTTTTACTGCATAGTAAATAGCAAGGGGAAGAACGCACTAAAAATGCGATGGGATCCGCTCTCCGAATATTCCCCCCCCCAACAGAGCTTAGTTCCACGTTTTCTAATTTGTATTTTCCATCCCACAAAACCCATGCTTTTCTGAGAGCCCGCAGATAAGTTTATATGAATATTTATTGATTTATTTCCTAAACTCAGCAGGGGAGCAGCAAATAAATTTAGTGCTTTATTTAAATAATTCCCTTTCTACGAGGCAAGATGTCATTCGAAACTTTTAAATAGGCATTTAATTAGCCTGTGTGTGTTGCCTCTGAACAAAACCCTGCTGGGAGCCTTTGGAGCGCTGTATTCCAAAGAGGCGGTCAATATGCAAAATTGATGACTACACTTTCTTTGTGGCGGGGCCATTGTGCTCCAGTTGCTTATGAAGTCTAATCCAATCATAAATTGCAGCCCCGGACCAATGGAGAAGCCCGGAGCTCGCCCTGAATGAAGCTCAAGTGGAGAACTTTGTTGAACCCCATTGTTGGGGCTGTCACTTTTGAAAGAGCCTCAGCGGGGCTGACCACTATAAAACCCATCGTCCAGGAGGAAGGGGCAGAGAGAACCCCGCCAGGCTTGCTAGCTGGATCTTTACTAAACGAGGTTTGCAAAGCAGAAAACAAAAGCAAAGCAAACAAACAAAAACAAGCGAGCGGTTCCAGCTCTGCTCCACGGACGGCCCCTGCGATGATGTTCCCCAGTCTCATCGCTCCGCCGGCTGTCTACCCCAGCCTGCTCCGGCCGACTCCCACCCTCACCTTGCCTCAGTCGCTGCAGTCCGCTTTTTCCAGCCATTCCAGCTTCCTGGTGGAAGATTTGATCCGGATCAGCAGGCCCACTAGTTACCTGCCCAGGACTGCCCCCCCGCCCAGCATGTCCCCCCCAGCCTCGGCGACCAGGACGGACGCGGGGACTCCGGAGCTCACCAGCTCCACCACCGCCGCCGGCTCCAGGAGGATCTGTTCGCCACAGACTTCCAGCAACGACTCCACTTTCCTGAAGTTCGGAGTCAACGCCATCCTCTCCTCTGCCCCCCGCACCGGTAAGCGGCCCCGCTCCAGGACCCCCTCCCCGCCCGGCGCTCCAAGGCTCCGGGGAGCTGCGGACCCCACTTCCTGGAGGAGGGGGGAGGCCGGGGTTGCGGGGAGAGGAGGGAGACGGCTTAGGAAAGGGAGGGAGGACGTAGTAACCCTCTGCAGAGCCCTCCGGCATCCCTCGTATTGAAGGGCGAGCGCTGTGAGGCTGCTGGTCCCGCTCCGCCGTCTCCAGAGCGGGTGCAGGACGGACGAGAGGCTCAAGCGGGCGGGGGATCCCGCAGACATGGGGTCACGCGGACGGGTGTCCTGAATGACTTCGCCCTCCTGGGTGCCGGTTGGCCGGCAAAACCATGCCAGAAAAAATGCCACTTTTCCTAGGCGGGTCCTATCTCAATCTTTTTTGGGGAAAAGAAGTACCGCATTGGTCCCCGGACCAGGCGCCAGACACAGCCGTGCCGTTTTGGTCGAATCCAATCGGTGGTAATCCTCTGCTTAATTTCATTTTATTTACTAGAAACTTCCCCTGCGTTGCTTCAGAGCGTTCCTCCAAAGACTTTCTCCTTTCCGTACTTTGAAGGATCCTTTCAACCCTTTATCAGATCTTCCTATTTCCCAGGTAGGTTCTTTAAAAGTCCCTCTTTCTGCCTCCGGAGAGGAACCTTCTACTCCCGCCCCGCTCCAGGCACAGCCCGGTGATATTTCTCCGTCCCCCCGTGTCTCCCCCCCCCGGGGGTTATGCTCTAGTTCAGAGGTTGGAGGGAGTACAACATTGAAGCATCAGTCGCGCCAATTTGATGCCCGATTTAGCACAAGCAGTGACTGCTTGACATTCCCGGCCCGCTCCCCCCGCTGATCGGCAAATTAGCCGGGATTGTCACGGTCCCGAGGCGAGGCGGGTCCGACCCCCGTCCCCCCCCCGCGCCTCTTCCTCCTCCCAGGCAGCCTCTCCTGCCCCGGGGCCGCTCCGCCGTTTTCAGCACCACGAGGGAAGTGGTCAGCTCCCGCCGCTCCGCGCTCGCGCAACGCTCCGCGCAGGGGAGGCAGCCCGCTCCGCCGCAAAGCTGCTCTTCGCTCTGTCCTCCCCACCCTTCAAATCTTTCCCCCTCCCAACACCGCCGGGTTGAGGGCGTTTACAGGCGTACCGCGGGCTTCCTTCCTTCCTCCTCCTCCTCCGCGTGCTAACCCTCCCCTCCCTCACCTTGGGTCTCCCACTTCACTGCTTCTCCTTTAGACCGTCAGTGGTATTCAACCAACATGGTGTCGGCGAGAAAGTAGGCTACAGGGGTATGAGTCTTACAGCCCTCAAGTATTAAGATGCCCGGCGAACCAAAAAAAAAAAAAAAAAAGAAAAAAGAAATCTAATTATACAAACAAGCTATTAATTTAAAAAGAAAACAGCGAGAGAGGAAAAAAAAAATAACCCAAGCTCTTCCATTCATCCTCCGGATAATGGAATTTGCTTCCTTTCTCCAGCATGTGAATAGCCTAACAAAAACAACTTGAGCTTTATAAATAGCTTTTCATGTCCATTTAATGAAAATGATTTGGGGAAAGAGACGATTGTGCCATCAGTATTCTCCCGAGGAGCCTGGCATGCCGTTGTGTTTAGTTTGAAAGTGTAAATCTCTTTTGTTCCAATAATATATGGCGTTAGCTGCTTGTCCTCAGTCTTTTTCTGTTAGTTCATTACTACACAATTACCATTCACGCTTCATTAGCATCTCTGTCTATCTTGGGGAGGTTCCCCCACCCTTTTAAAAAAAAAAAAAAAAAAAAAAAAAAAGGCGAAACTCTGCCCTTTTTATCATACCAATGCCATTGGGAACCAGGCAATGTGCTAATTAGCTGTTACTTTTCATGTCTTTGGATTGAATTCTCCAACTTCTGTGTGTGTGTGGAGATTAATATAAAAAGATGAATACTGATTGATCAAAACTGTGTCAGAAGAGGAGCGGTTTTGTTTGAATCAGAAAAGTCCTCATTTTCATATTGAATATAATAAAGCATCTGAAATGATAAAAGCGTTTGAAAAAAATCAAATGCTTCTGAGCAGGAGGGAAAGCTGGTTTATTATACCTCTATTTTAGCCAGTACGCCTTGTTTTGCCTTTTCAGGCCGGAGACCTTTGAATCTCCCAACAAAACCAGCCACTATTGATCCATTTTACACGTTTGAGTTGATAGATCTAATCCCAGTGATCACTGGCTGAAAGGAGGGCACTTAAGCCTAAAGCTCCTTTTCATAGTCTCAGGTTGATGGATGCCCACCTGAAAGGCAGGGAGGGGGTGGTGGGGGCCAGCACCACTCCACTCAGCACTGTGTTTCTGCCCTGCAGCTGCCTCTGCTGTGGTCCCCATCCCTGGCACTTTCTCTTGGCCGCTGGCTGCCCGTGGCAAGCCCCGCCGTGGCATGCTGCGCCGTGCTGTCTTCTCTGATGTACAGCGCAAGGCACTGGAGAAGATGTTCCAGAAGCAGAAGTATATCAGCAAGCCTGATAGGAAGAAGTTGGCAGCCAAGCTGGGCCTCAAGGACTCACAGGTGAGAAGGGGCTCAGGGTGGGGAGGGCAGAGAGAGTGCAGAGACCTGGGTCCCCCAACCCCAGCAGGAGCTTGAGGGTAGGGAAGAAGGGGAAAGGAGCAGGGAGAACTGCCTACAACCAGGAGAAAGCCCAGAGTAAGTTACAGTGCCATGAACATTAAGGAGCCGAGAGAGCAGTACAGTTCCCTGATGGCTGAATACGACAAGACAGACCACGGTCTTATTGTCCCTTGATCCCTCTCCTAGGGTCCAAAGAAGTCAGGTTCTGGGGTTCCTGTTCACTTTGATATGGGCATGAGCAGGATATCAAAGGTGAAACCAAAAGGCCTTTCCTGGTCCTTGTTTTACTGGACCAGTTAATCTGTGTTGCTTTGCCCTCCAGGTGAAGATATGGTTCCAGAACAGGCGGATGAAGTGGAGGAACTCCAAAGAAAGAGAGCTCCTCTCTTCTGGTGGGTGCAGAGAACAGACCCTACCCACCAAGTTCAACCCTCACCCAGACCTAAGTGATGTAGGCAAGAAATGTTCAGGAGAGGATGATGAGGAGGAAGTTCACCCCGTGTGTCCATCCAGCCCCCGGCATCCCTTAACCTACCACCAGTCCCCAGAACATCTACACTTGAGGGACAGACTGGACTCCCAGATGTCTCCTTCCCCATCCCATTCTAGCAGCCCCAGCAAACCTTCAGACTTCTCAGACTCAGAGGAAGAGGATGATGAAGGGGAAGAGGAAGAGGAGGAGATAACAGTCTCTTAAATCACCCTGCGTGCCCCTACCATCATACAGGGACATTGCAAAGATGTAAATAAAACAATGCTATAAATTGAAGAGGTGATGTTCCACCCAAATGTCCACATATTTCTCCAGTGCAGGTTATCACATAGCTGCAATACTTTCTACTTAATTATTCCTTGTTTTCCTTGTTTGTTGTTTGTTTTTTTTTTTTTTTTTTTTATTTAGGTTTTCATATTCATAGCATCCATTAGGCTTTCATTTTCATATTCATAGCATCTGTTAATCCATTCATAACTCTCTGCTTAACAATCAACATTTGCACCCTTAGCTGCCTTCTCCTGAAAACAGGCAACAGGCAGCTCCTTGCTTTACAGCAGGGAGGAAAGTGTCACCTGTTAAGAAGGAAACTACCATTCCCCACCCCAACCGATATGAGACAACAAAAAATACAATACACATGCTGTGACCTTTCAAGTGAATTTTTGGCTACCAATAACATTTCAAAACCCTGAAGACTGGTTTGATCCAGCAACCCTTTCCTCTGAAAATAAATAACCATACTGAGGGACACAGACCAAACTCTGCCTCACCTAGAATAGCAACAGGCCCATTGAAATCCCTGGAATGAATTCTAAGGTATAATGTAAGTGTGCCTTCTGTAATGGAGACCTTATTTATATGTTTTTCATTTTAATTTATGCATCAATATTATTTTGGAAGTACTGTCTAACCCACGTCTTTGCCCACAGTCCTGTGCTTATTTTCCACTTTGCTTCTGCTATCCATGGTGTGGACAGAGGAAAGTGGATATGCCTCTTTGATTTTTTGACTGAACTTTGCTGTCTTTGCACAGCTTATATGAACTGTACACTATTTTGTACACTTACTCTGTATGGATGTTTTATACCAAGGTTATTGTGAATGAATATAACAATGACTCAACAATATTTTTCGCCTTTTTTAATTAAATGATGGCTTAACTACAAACAAATGTAGCTGTTTAATTGTGTAACTTATAAAGAAACACTTCTATTTTGTATTTTACCATGTACAGACTTTAAATATGTATATATAATAAAGTGAATGACTGCCAAATAAAAAGTAGATTTCCAAGTTTGATCATTCAGTGATACTTGGTTCTGGTTTTAACTTGTTGTAGGTTGTGTCTGGAACCAAACAGGAAAAGGAAACTGCCCTTTATCAACAGTATAGGGATTTAGTAAAGATTGACTAACCTTACAAGAATATCCATCTGCCTTTTAACTAGGGAGCAACCCACCAAAGGATTAAAGATTTTCTGCAGTTAAAATGAATACAGGGTCTCCCTCCTTGCATTTAAATGCAACTTAGTTTCTGCTGATGTTACCCTGAGCTTCCCTGTAAAGCCCTTCTTACTATCCTACTTCCTTCCACTTATATCCCAGGCAGGTCAGGGTGTGGACACTCGCCCTGCATCACCCCACTAAGATACTACAGTTTGTAGATGGGCAGAATTTCTTATGGTGTAAAGAAACAGAATGGAAGAAATAGACTTGAAACAACTCTTCAGCCTTAAGTCCAGTCAAGGATCACTTCTACCATACAAGGCAAATCCATAACTAACTGCACCTGTTTACAGATAAAAATGCACACTACAGAAATGTCAGTTTTCCTCCATGCACATAGGTAGCAGAGTTCTACTAAAGCAGAAATTTCATGACCAGATTAGCTTATTTTCTACTCCATAGACTCTGACTAATGCCCACCACTCACAACACACAAAAACAAGAGAAATAAGCACAGCAGATATCACCTGAAACAACTGTCCTTGTCTGCTCCACTTCACTACACTGCCATAGCCATAAAGAAAGGCATGAAAAGAAAGAAGAGAATGATTCCAGTTGAAAGGAACCTACAACCAGCACCTAGTCCAACTGCCTGACCACATCAGGCCTGACCAAAAATTAAAGTACGTTATTCAAGGACATTGTCCAAAAGCTTCCTAAACACTGCCAGGCATAGGCCATTGACCACCTCTCTGACCTAAGTCTGGACACATAGTCACTTTAATCATCTACTATCCCTCTGACACCTTTGCAGCCATCAGCAAGTGATAACACCCACCTGAGACAGGACAGTGAAGGGATAAGGCAGATCCAGAACTTATCCCACAAAACACAACAGACAGTGACACTGCATAAAGGTTTGCAGGGGTTTGGTGGTTTTAAGGGTTTTTTTTTTGTTTTGTTTGTTTGTTCATTCGTTTTGTTTGTTTGGTTTTTTTGTTAAAAAAAAAAAAGAAAACAAAAGCTTTGCCAAAAAAGCAGCACATCCCCCAAGCACACCTAAAACATCACACAAAAGCAGCTGGCACAATACACCCAAGTGCTATCCAGGGTTGAATGAAAGAGCTTGGTGCATTGTCAACAGTTTATATACTGGAAGATATATTGTTATCCACCTATTGACTCTTTAAGTGATAGAGCACCCCATTACAGTTACTTATAACTTACATTTTACTAGCCCAGGAAGCATAAACCATAGTTAAGTAACGTACAAAGACAAATCTAATTCAAAACACACATTTTGTTTTAAAATTAATCGGCTACTCCAGAGACTACAGGTACCATCACACATACCATAATAAGAAAGAAACGTTCAAAACAGGAACGTGTATCAATTCTACATAATCCCTTCTGATTCAGTGTTCAACAGAAGCTACTACTCATCTTACACCCTCTGCTCTTTACAACTTGTCTGCACTTGGAATATCACCCAAAACAATTATTTCAGACTACTTCTTTCAGCATGACTTTTGAGACAACACAAATGACTTAAGTATAATTGGTAATTAAGATGATTGCCAATAGACAAAATTCAAGAAACCCCTCATGCCAAAAAGAGGACACTAGCCACAAGCCACCAGGCAAAGACTTAACTAGAAATCAGCTATGAAGAAAAAAACAGAACCCCAAAACTAGATAATCTATTTTATGTGCTTAATATTTTGTGTCAGGCACATTCTGAGTGTACTTGGATGAGGTATAACTGATGTCTTAGCTTGTTTTCTGTCTTGGGTCTGACTGGACATCTAGTGAAAACTAGATACCTAGTTCCCCAGAACAACTCATGTACCTTCAGGTAGGTAGGTTTAATCACAGGCAACCTTGCAACTCAAAAAGTAAGAATTTAATGCATTGGGTCACCTTTGATACCTCATTTTATAAATCTATCATTGTATATAACTGCTTAAAATAAAACAGAATCATATCTCACACACCAAAGTAGGCAGCCTGTTGCAGCCATATTGTCAGAAAGATTTTCAACCAGAGCAAACTTTAGAAAGCCAGGACTAGCAATTAAAAATTATATCCTGGAAGGTCTAAAATAAACTACTACATCTTATTCTGCTAGACAAATGGCCACACTAAAGGAAATAGAACCTAAAATTGCCATTTAACAGGGAAAAAAAGCCTTACTTGAAATATATTTACCAATCTTCCTCCTTTTTCATTTCTTCCTTTCCTTTCAAGGACTTTTTTTTTTTCCTTTTTACAGCAAAAAGAACATATGACCACCAAGCACATTCATTTAAGATTCAGGGATAGCTTAATATGAAAGTAAAGAGCTGGTTGGTGGTGGTTTTGTTTGTTTTTTTTTTGTTTTTTTTTTTTTTCACTTACAGCTGCCCAAGTGCATCTGTAGCTCGCAGAAAAGAAGCCTCCTTTTCCAGGCTGCCCTTTTATACTCTAGGGGGTGAGGCTGGAGTTCTCAGCTGCCATGGGATAGCTCATGCAGGACAGCTGTGCCAGGAGAAGGCCTGTGGAATGAGCTGCCACCTTAGAGGTATAAACTTACTTGCTTGTCTCAAATGTGGAGAGATTCCGGTTGCTTTAGGAGGACTTGATAACTGAGATTGTTCCTGGTGTGCAGGACACTGGGAGTTCAGTTTGGCTGTATTGCTAATAGCAGAATATTAATATAGAGTGTGAGGCCACCTACCCCTATTCCCTGAAACTAGCAATCTTGGTGAGGCTAATGCTTTCTATATGCTTTGGGAAAGCAGGAAAGGTGCTCAGAAGCGTTTCCTGCCTCCACGGAGATGGAAGGATTTCTATATTGACTAGTAGCATCCACAGGTTTTGAACCTCTGGAACAAAGGAATCCTGTATGTCATGCACTCCCATACTAACTGCTGCTTTATTATTAAAATGCTCTTTTAAAAGACCCAGTGGCCTGGAGTGCTCTTCTAAGTTTAGTCTTCTTTCTTTTAGCCAGGATGGAAATAATCTGACACTGCATAACGGGAAAGGCAGAGACAGGGATTCATCTTTGTTGACTGTGATCTCAGGACAGCAAATAATCACTTTCTCAGGAAGTCTGTGCTGTTGTTACAGAGTTGTATGGCAGCATCCTCCACCGGCAGCCTCAGAGCATGCCTGGGATGCGCAGGGTCCCTCTGTGCCCCTCCAGACCCTAGTTGGCATGTCCAGCATCTGCATCAGGGAGCAGTCCTCAATGTCATCCTGAACCTGATGTCTGGATGACTTGTGCAGTGCTATGCAGAACTATTTTGATTTAACAGTCAAGACCAATGGGGAGGGTGGCCAGAGGGAGGGAAGTTGAAAAAGGAATCATGTTGCTAGAAACATTGTTGTGGTTGAGGTTGAGTGGTTCACGCAGACCTGACCTTATGAGGTTGTTCCTCCCCAACTAAGTCTGGGCTTGTGCCCTAACATCTGTTTTGCACTGGGTGATGCTGATTCATTATAATCCCAGTAAGTAGGCACTCAGCCTCAATGAGGTATCAAAGAGGCATTTATCAGAGCCAATGCTAAAATGAGACTATCAGAGATAATCTTTTGTCTCTTTAGATGGTGTGAACCCCAAGTGATGTAGCACTGAAGGGGCCTCCAATCCACACCAGTATGCTGGTCACACCCGATCCATAGGTGTGGTGATTCAAGCTATTACAGGATTTTTTTCTTACAAGGAAACAATTCCATTCATAATTTGCTGCTGTCAAACAGGAAGGATGTACTCATGAGAACTTCTTGATGCATGGTTAGATTAAGCCACCTGTTCATCCTTGCCTTTATCTCCATGGGCTGCCTGCAGGCTCCTCTGTTAGAATGGTCCAGCTCATGTGCAGAGCAACATGGGTCTGAAGAACAGGCTGTTCTGGCAGTGTAAGGCAGAACAGAACAGGCCTGAGCATACTCAGGTTAACTGTTAGGTGGATCACCAACTGCTTGATGTACAACGGTCTTCAGTCAGGATTACTACAAGACCTCACTGGAAGTACAACCTATTCCCATTTGGCTGTGGATCCCATCTTCAGACTTCTTAATTGCCTAGCCCCACATGGGTGAACTTCTTACAGGAGCAGGAAGAGGAATTACCCACGCTTTGCCAAGAGCATGATCTCCATCCCTTGTAACTAGCTCAGTCTTGAGTCTCCAGGGAGGGAGCAAATCAAAAGTGTCTGTGTATCTGAGCAACTTCAGCTAATTGAAAATGTCCCTGCTTATTTCATAGGGGTTGGACGAGATGACCACTAAACGGGTTTGTTCCAACCCAAACCATATGACTCCATAAAGTTCATTCTGCAAATCATGTACAGAATAAGCCTAACACACTCTGCCATCTGCAGCCCTTGTGACCAACAGAGGCTTCTCTTGAAAAAGAAGCTGGCATCAGGATACCTATTGACTGTGATTTTTATGCAGTGACACTCTAAATGTATAGACCAGTCTTGCCTTGAGCAGATCTTGATATAGATTCTTTGTGCAAACATTAGGTATGGGACAAAATCATACTGGTGCGGTCCCTCTGCTAAATCTCCTCCTGGATGTGGGTAAGGGCGGTTGACATCTTTTCATAAACACTTAAAAGAAGCCAACAAACCCAAGAAATGAACCCCACAATCTTCAAAAAGAAAACAGAAAATGTTGAGTAAGAAGGGACAAAAAGTTCTGGGAAGCCAAAAATCTGAATAAATAAGCATCAATTTTATTGAATCATGAATAATTTAAGACTGGTACAATCATCAGCTTTATTCTCCATGACACAGGGGTGAGGAAGGGGGAGAAATAGGCAGGGTGAGAAAGGGGAGGCATGATCTCAAACAGACCATTCACAAATTCCAATCCTAAATGAGAACTGAAAATTAAATAGGGAGAGGAGCAAATGGAAAACATCATAAACGTACACAAAATACTCAATTCCTAGTTTTTCTCTTTAAAAATGGCTAGAAAAAATTCATCAAAATGCAGCACTTTTAATCAAATATTTACATTTCTATGTTACAATGAAAAAATGTACATCTTATAGAACATATTTCATAAACTGTTCCACTGGAAACAACTAGATCAAAACAGCAACCTTCCATTTAATACCAACAAAGAAAGATTTTTTTGCTTTTTGTTTTTTTTTTTTTTTTTTGAAAGAAAATTGCCACATTTAGACAAGATTTCATACACATAATGTCGAAGTTAAGCATCCACAATGAACTATCAGTTTGCTTCTTCCAAAATGTACAAAAGGGTTAACCAACCCCCTCCCTCCCCAAATAAACCACATCTCATTTATGGCCTGTATCTTCTTGGCAGTTCTGAAGGAAAGAATATGGTTTATACTTTCAATTTTTAACTCAACATAAATGTTGCATAGAATCTTGCATTTTTTTTTTAAACAAGCCAACTTTCTAAGGAATAAAAAAGGCAAAAAAAGTGTTTTGAAAAAGCCTTAAATGAGACAAAAGTCACTTAAAGAAAAAAAATCTATGAGAAGTCTTGATAAAAACTAAGATGTGTGCACAACAGGCAACCCTGCTTCCCGAAGTTTAAGAAAAGACACTGAATGTTGTGATGCTCAGAATGACCAGCCTACTCAAAATTGCCTCTCTCACTGTAATCCAAGATAGCGTCAAAAAAAAATTAAGAAAACAGAAATTCATTCCTGAGCTTAAGCACAGGATTAAAAACGAGGGAAAAAAAATAACCCCTTCCCCACAAATAAAAAATAATTTTAAGCATGTCTTCTAGCACTCAAAGGTTAATTGAGACAATTTCTAGGATATTAAGTCCATTTAAAACCCTAGCCCTGCAACTGGATTTTTTTTTTTTTTACAGGCACATGCTCTATCTGCATGGATTCAGTTGGGGGATTAGGTACCAAAATTCACAGTACTGGCAGGTAAAGTCAGTGCTGGGAAGCAGAATTGTCAAGACTACTGGAAAAATTCACCTCTCTCAAACTCATTATCAGCATGCTATGTATATGATTCCATACAGATTTATCCCATTTTTACAGTACCAAGAACTGGATTAGGAACATTGGCTGAGTAACCCTTGATATTTCATTCAGTGAAATAATGAAATAGAGTTCATAAGGTTAAACCAGTAACAACACAAAGCTCTTCCCCCTCCATCATTAAAATATTTAAAGTTTTCTTCTACAATATTTTTCTTAAAAAAAAAAAAGTCATCAGCACTTAAAAGTTGTAACAGGAGCAGATTCAAGACCAGCTCAGTAAGACAAAGTACAGTTATGTTACAGAAAGTCATGAGGTATAATAAACCGATCCTCTCAAGCTGAGTCACAGAATCATGAATTTGTCTTTTACTTTAAACCCACAAGCTCTTACAAAAGTGTTTGTAATAAGTTTTCTTTCTCTACATTGAAAAACCATCATATTCCTGCAATGTATTCATGACATCATTTATTATAGTTGAAAAGCTTTTTTATTTTTCTCTCCTGCATGGATAAAACAGCTCTTCAGTAATGTATTAGCTGCAGATTGATATGAACCTGAAAAGTTACCTCATTTCCCTCCTTTTTGTCACATTTAAACAAATTCTAGTATCTCATACAAGCAATATTCACAGCAACTTATGATATTCCAAGAGATGACTTTAGCCCTGTATCTTTAAATAAAATCCCATAATATACAGCACTAATTTAATTAAACACAATTAGTAGAAAATAAGGCATCGCTTTAAAATTCAGCACCAAAAGACAGCTGGAAAGGCTCATACAGATCGATGTTGAGGAGTGACATTTTTGCCGAGGTACAGCTGACACTGTGGTGACAGTGGTGTAAGCACTTACTTCTGTACAAAGGAAACTGCGATTCTTTGGGAGGTGTTCCTGTTCCCCAAGAGAAGTACAAGCCTTAACACTGATAGTGTAGGTGTGTGCGTTCAGAGAGGAGGAGAAATAAAACCAGGTTCACAGCTCTGCCAAAACTCAAAGGCATGGCCCACCTAACTTGAAAGATGCAGTAAGTACCTTCCCTCCTTTGTTTCCAGACCTGAATACTGCTAAAAAAAAATGTCATGGAAATAAACATTGTCACCAGAGCTGAGTTTTAATTAACCTGTTTATGGTTGTGCTGATTGGAACGAAACCTCTGAATAAAACCCAAAGAATTTAGAAAAAAAGCTGTAACATTTCATGGCAAGAGTTAAAATCTGAAAGTCCAATTATTCCCTTTTCAGGGGTGTAGCTCACCTTCGTGTACAGCCCGTGCACTGCTGAAGGTCCTTTAGAGCTGTAGGATTTCATGGGGCATGACCCTATCACTGACTTCTGTGGAGGAGAGAAACTCTCTCCCCTCAGTGTAAATAGCTGGGTGTAATGACAGTTTGACTGAAGTCAACTGAGTTGGTTAGGTGGATGCAAGTGGGAAGAGAATCAGGCCCTGACCAGCAAAGGGCTACCTGATCTTGCACCTGTAGTAGGATTGATTGTTACACAGTGTTTGAAATAACCTGATTTGTTCAGACTGTAAATATATTTTAATATATTCCTATTTATATATATATCTTTATAAACACACACGAAAGAAAGCCAAGGTCTCAGACTGGCAAGGAGAGCAGCGCTTTTTTTTTTTTTTTTTTTTATTACTTTTCTCTTTTAAAATATTTATTCAAACTTCCCTGTTTTGTAGCTTTGCCTTTATTGAGTATTATTACCAAGGCAAGTGATATTGTTATAGCACCAGAACTATATGAAGTTGAGTTTAATTCACAAAGCTGATTGGTAAAAGTCCAGCCCTCACCTAAATGTGTTTGGTCAGAAGCAGCATAGGCAAAAATTTCCTCTCCCCTCTCCTTCTGGACAGTACATGGCACAAAGCTGTTTGCTTCATAGCTGTGAAGTTGTACCCTCACCCCTTCAACTTTTAGTAATGATGATTATTTTTAACATCTTCAGTATCTTAGGCATGAGAGCTTACAGCAACTAAACAGAGGAAAACAAAGGAATAGTGCAGTTCTCATTATCATCAAAAGAAAAACAATACAAAGGTTGCTTGGGTTGCCTGCACCCAGGTTCAAGACTGACTCCAAGTGTCTTCTTGTTCTTGCAGCTCTAATACTGGAGATCCCAGACCAGGAATGCATTTTTTATCACGAGTCTGTGATCAGGGTTCCTGTCAAGTGGGAGTGCAGTAATGGAAACAACCTATTTCTATCTGAGGAAGATCACAATGTCGACTCCAGAGATGAATCGAGGATGTCATCGTGATGGCTGTTGCTGTTAGAGTCACTATCATAACTCTGGGGACTTGAGTAGTTGGCTGCTTCTTGCAGTCTCATTAGCATGTTCATCTGCACAGGCACAGAAGTTCATGTTTATTTGTATTCTGAGGTAAAGCAAAACATCAACTCCATATGAAGGCTACAGGGGCATTCACTTTGCCAGTGGGTAACAAAGGAAAGGAAGAGACAACCAGGGTAAATAATACTGAGTCTCTGAAAACAAGATATTAACTGTAGAACATGTATAGTAGCTCACAAATTAGTCATGAAAAGTATGCTTTTCCAGTGAAGGTGGAAACTGTAAGATTGAAGGGATTAGTACGCAGCTGTACTGGACAGGATTCTGCAAGCATCCTATCCCTCTCTTGACCCACAGAAATACGGACAGATCAGTCAGAAGAGGCAAATCCAAATGTCCCAATATCTAGCTTGATAGTTACATATATATCAGCTAGTGAAAAGTGTAACACATGTTCTATACTGCCAACTATCTAGAAAAAAGTACACCTCAACAGAACAGCTTCAAGCCATTCATAGTTTTCACAACAGCTTCAATACCTGTTCCCCCTTGGCAGAAAATGTGTACTTAGTGCTATCTTCAAGCTCAAATTCTCAAAATAGCCTCAACAAAATGAATTTGGAAAGCTTCTGCCACAGTTTTTTGCAAAACTGTACAGACTTTCTGTGCAACTGCATTTCCTGAGCTGACTTGATGACTTCATGAGGAACACTGCCTTCTCACATTCTAAAACTTCTCATCGCTCCTCAGAAATCCTTCACTTTTCTGTTCCCCTTTCTAACTCCTAGAAACAAGGGAAACAAAGCGCTTCTGCCATTTCAAAAATTAGAGAGCTTACCAAAGGATCTCCTTCAGCATCACTCACTGGAACTTGTTTGCTGGTTGAGCCTTCCCGTGACATCGAGTAGCCATCAAAGCCCACGTCTTCTGGCCGCAGCTGTAGCAGAGGAGGCCATTCATGGTGCTGTGGGGTGGCTGCCCAGGGGTAAGTGTCCATCACCCATTTGGCAGGATCCTCCCAGGGAGCTCTCCGCCCATACAACTGGAAAAGTATGTATGTAAATGTAAGTGTAAAACATTCCTATTATCCAATCATTTCATTCAGTGTCTTCCTAATCAAAATGAATGTGCCACGAGTATCAGAATGCACAAAACGCTTGCAAGTAGGGCTGGAAAAATCATGTAAGATTTCCCTTACCCTAATGGCTTACAAAGTTTTAGTTAGTTTTAATGGCAGTTGGTTTGGAAGAGGCTCACCAGCTCCTCTGAGACTACAGTGTCCTTCTATTGGCACCCGCTGAAGAAGGGGAGACCTGAAAATAACCTCAATAAAGTTAATTTAAATAAAGTCAATACACAAAAGAGGTTGTCAGTGTTGACATCCGGATCACACCAGCAGCTGCCTTATCTACATTTGCTGTCATTGGGAAGCCGCTGTCAGTGGAATGTGTAGGAGGAAACGTGAGATCTATTATCAGGCAATAATGATGGATGTCACAGCAAAAGGCTTGCAAGTCAGGGGAATTTCTTTGTAACCAACCAAGAAAAAGCACCAGCGGGATTTAGCTACGATCAGGTTCCTATTTCAAGTAAGCAAGCTCTATTTCTAAACCTTTTTCTGTTTTGAACAGACTCTGTTACTGAATCTGAATGTATTCTTCTTGTTATATTCTGTTAAATTTGCCCTGATTAGATAATAAATTAATTTGAATGCCACATGACTTTTGAAATGTAACAACAACTTGAAGCGACTTGAAAACTTTTACTTCTACTTTATAAATCTCAGTCTAAATATCCTTCAGCAACTGGAATTTGTTCTTGGCATTTTGATTTCAGAGAACAATCCTGTAGAACACACAGGGGAAAAATCTGTGGTATAACAAAGAAATTCACTATCTTACTTTCCTCATTGTTATTTCTTCTTGCAGTTTTTGTGGATTTTTTTTTTTTTTTTCATGCACAAGTTGTTTAATATCTCTAAATACCAACATCTGCTTTATTCTGAAGCAGAACTGAGCGAGTCCTGGCCCAGAGCAGAGGTGCCCAGCAGATGGTGCTAGGCAACTGAAACCCAGCCTCTTCCACAACCCAAATACTCTTCATCCTTCAGCTGCATGTTATTATTTTTCCAACATAATGTGTTCAAGCTGTGGTAAACCAGATCTCCTATTTTAATCTTGTTCTCAAATTTACAGCAATATATGTCAGTTTCCAAGTGGGGTGGATTTTCTATCTTCCACATGTCTTTGCTACCTGGATGTCTGTGTGGAACCTAGCTTATTTCTGAAAATTAGCTAGTAGTATAATTCCCATTTCAATAGATGAAATCATCACAGATCCTCAGCAGGTGAGAGACTGAATGACTAACTGACTAACTCACTATTCCCTTCCACAGCAACCAGTTCTGTCCATCCTTTCCACATGCACATTTTCTAGGGATCAATGAAGGATAGAAGGGGTTGCTTTCACAAAGCACCAGAGATATGACTGAAGTATGAGTGATGGTGGCAAGAAGCCACAGGGGCTCTGGATCCTCTTTTTGCTGGTATTGCATTCTGTCTTGCTATACCAAGCAGGAAGAACTGGGGTTTTATACAACCCTCTAATTTTTACATCCCTGTTTTGAAAAACAAAAAAAACTCAGCTCCAATGGGAGTAATTATTGTAAGGATCCAACTGGCTCACTTGTCTTTGACTCAAAATAGTTCTTTAAATGAAAAACAGAAATTTAAAAAGAGTTCAGTTTAGATCCACAGAGATTGGAGTGCAATCAGCAGCCCACCCTTCTTTTCTGGCAGGTGATTTCGGGAGAGATGCTTCTCAGAGGGGTTTTGGTGGGTGTGGGGGACAGAAAACAGCCCAAAATGAAACATACATTTCTAGCATTAGCTTGTTAATTAGCACAACTCTGGCTAGTCTTCAAGTACTGAAGTCTTATCCATCGACTAAACAAAAAAGAAATTATTCAAATGGAAGTGAATTAATGAAATCTGGGGAAATGGGAATGAAATGGACCTTTAGCCCTTTTTTAGTCTTCTAGACTCTCACTGTGATCCACCTTTTTATTTCCTTATGTGTGATCTCATGTTCACCTTTCATGCATGTAATGCTCAGAACTTACTGAGATTTGATTATGCTGGCTCCAAAACTGTCTTTTAAATTATGTGCTGCTGTGCTTATTTTGTGAACAGAGGACTGAAGAATAAAAAAGCCCCTTTTTACACAGCTGCATGGCAAGTCCATAGCAATCTTCTGTTGAATCTTGTTACTAAGTACAGGCAATCAATGATGATTTCCCTATGGCCTCTGAAAGAATTATGAAAGAATCTACTAAAAAATTAATCTTGTAGACTGAGAAGTAATTAAAATATGTCTGATAATGATCCTGGCACTCATTAATACGTTTCTCTCCATACACAGCTTTGTTCCTCCTCTGCTGAAAGATTTGATTTACAAAGGAAAATCCTGCATAGTTAAGTTAATGACCACAAACATTTTCAGATGCACAGTTTTAAGGTGTAATAATCTGGAACAGTTTATTGAAAGATATTTGGATGTCTAACTCCCCTCACTGAAAAAGTCAGTAGTTTACTATCAACACTTTTAAAAATACATCTAATCTAGAACATTAGTGCTTCCACTCCATATTTCAGAATCATTTGAAGAGAGTAATGCTGCCTGAAAGTAATGCCAGTTGAGGTTACATTTTCACAGACATGCAGACAGTCACTGTGCAAAGTTACATGTACAGAAAATGTTGTCATTAGTTTTGCCCGATGCTGTGTTGCCTTTTGAATAGATACCATTCAAGACCTATGTTTTTCACTTTAGCCTTCTTACCTGTAGCCCTTCTCTAACTGCCTCCAGAAGATATGGGATGATGGAGTAGTTCCACAAGTCAGTAAACCAAACTCTAGAACCATCTACATCTATTGGACAGGACAGGAAAAGCCGTGGACCTGGAAAGGGAAATTCAGGTATTTCACTCAAATCATGGTATGCCTCAAAACAGGATCAAACAACAATTTTAAATTATCTGGAGAAGACAGCCAAGAATGGGAGAACATAAGCAGCTATCCAGTGAACTGGCTCTCCCTGTGAGAGACCAAAAATTCCCTGAATCAACTTGAAAAACTATGGCCTTCAAGATGATAAAAATTAACCATATTTCATAACACAGTCCATAACCAGGATTAAGAAAGAAGTTTGGGTTTATTTTCTTAAAAATCTTTTGTTTGTTTGTTTTGTTTTGTTTTAAAAAAAGCAGCTTAGACACTTCTTGTACCTTTTGCCTCAGAGTACATTTCCATCTACAAGTCAAGTTTAAAAGAAACCTTTTTTACCTGATACAGCACAAGCAAATGTACCAGGACGCATCTGATATACAAGGAAATACAATACACATATTTACAGATGCTTGGGCACATGGGCAGAATACTTACCAATAGTAACATCAGAGGAGCTGTGAGCCTCCAAGAATTTGTTCAGATGTTGCCAGACCTTGGGAATCCAATCAATAATTTTAACCAGCTCTGCGTTTCTCATCCTACCACTGATCTCTGTTTCAATCAGTTTTCTTCTCAAGAAACGGCCAAGAAAGCCTTTGACTGGCTCAGTGTGGTTAGCACATAGCACCCATCTATGGCAGAACAGAAATGTCCATTATTTCTCTTTCATGCTACTGAACATATCTATTCTGGTTTAAATATCTTTTATTATTTCTAGATGAGTAGCATGATCAAAAAGCGTTATCCCAGTCACACATGTTGGCAAAAAGTATTTTGGGATTATGAGTTCATTAGATGAAACAATCTGTATTGTGCATTGTTCCATCCTATTGCTCATTCAGTATGTGCTTTGCATATTATAATTTAAAATTTGTTAGAGGATCAAATATGTTAACAATCCTCTGAAAAGTTTTATGAGGCATAGTTACTTTAATAACAGCATCATAACAAAGCTGTTTGGGCAGCGAATGGTATTTCTCTCTCAGTTTGCAGTTTTAGCTGATAAGAAACATTTCAGATGACTCAGTAGCCATTACTCCTTTGCCAGCCCACAAACATAAATAAGAAACATGAGTAAACAGTACCTGAAATTATGGTGAAGTTGCAGATTAGGTGTTGAGGAGGTGGCTTGGTTCATTGTGCCAATAATATATGGACTATATATAAAAAAGTAAATAAAACTTGTAAATATTGAAAAATAACTTCTTAGTAAGAACTCAACATTAAAAAAGGTTGTTCAAATCTCTTTTGTAAAAGAAGGTTACCTATAAGCAGATTTTCTGCTCAGAATCTGACTTCTGAAAAGATCAAATTGAGAAAGCAAACCAGAAATCTCAAAGCAGGATCAAGAAGTTGTGGAGTCTCCTTCTCTAGAGACTTCCAAAACCCACCTAGCTATGTTCCTGTGTGGCCTACCCTGGGTGCTCTGGCAGGGGGGGTTGGACTTGATGATCTGCAGAGGCCCCTTCCAACCTCTTATCTACCATTCTATGATTTTATGATCTTTCACTAAAAATGGGGGTTTAGTACTGAAGGTCTATTGCATGAAATGAATGCAAATTACCCAAATCCTCTACTACTTTTTTATTGCTGTTTTCAGAGGAATTGATTACTTTATAAAGAAGAAAAGCTTTGAAGTACTGTCCATAGTATGGACAGTCTGGCCATCCTGGTCCACTTTACCAAACTGATCTAAAGTTTGGTTTTCTGATCACGTTTTGCAATGGCAGTGGTCTGACAGCAGGACTGAAATTTGAAATGTGTTCTGATATTATTTCTTTACCATTTGTGGTATTTGCAGTTTAGAAGTCCATTAAAGATCTCTCCTAAGGAGCTAACATGATGCAAATTATCCAAAATTATTACAAGAGGCATATCCACAGCGTTATTTTCACTGTTACACTGGTCTGCTAGGTTGGACAGGTACTGTCGGAGTTCCTAGAAAGCATATGCAAAGAGAAGAAAAAGAAATAAAAATAGTTTTCATCATATACCATGAAAATCTTAAGATAAATAAGCTACCATCTTTGTAATGAAATCTAAAGCAAAAAAAGCCTCCCATCTTACAAATGCACACGTTTTTCAAGATAAAACAGAAGAATATGGGTTTATTTCTCTTTTGTCAGCTATCCTGAAGATTTGGATACTGTTTCAGAAATCCAGTATCAGATGAGGGCTAAAGGGGGTGGGGGGGTGGTGTAAGATTCAGTGATTTGGTTTGTGGGTTTTTTTTTTTTCATTTGTGCTGTCCTAATCTGACACTCAGAGGACTGAAATGTATTTTTCTTTCTTTTCAGGAACTTGGTCAACTCTCCATACACCAAACCAAACTTATACATCCCAGATAGGTTTACTGTATCTTCTTGCAACTATGTGTCTGTTGAAATGCAGCCAATAAATTTAATCTGGAATGAAGCATCCCTTGGCAGAGGACAAATCTGGATGCCTTCAGTAATGCCATGAAAGAAGGATGAGCCTGTGGTGCTGGTGCTAGCTGCCTGGGTGTGGTTGAAACACTCTCAACAGCTTTAAAGCATTTATTCCATAGCATGTCTCAAATTATACCAGTGGCCTACAACCACAACTTCAATCATCCCTTTCCTCCAATGGAACATGTGTTAAAGCTATCAAATATAGAGGGTTTTTTTATTTTTTTTTTCTTTCATCTAGACATTCACCAGAGGTATATTCAGTAAAACCATCAACACATCTAAATGCAGAGACATGCCTTACCAGTGCAGGAATGTGTCTGGACAACAGTCCCTCAAAATCTAATACATGCAGATCACAACTGCTGATACTTGCAGCTGCAGAAACTCTTTTTGACAGCCTAGAGATGCATTTAAAGGTTTTTGGAAAAATGCCCACGTGCAATAGAGATTGCTTAAGATGCTGGGAATTTTATGCAGGTGTTTAACTTCCTGGGCAATTCTCAGGCTCCTAACCACTTGAAAATCATAACACCTTTAGGTGTTTCAATACGCACCTGGAAGCCTGCTATTTCAGGCCTGTAATCAGGTGAATCTGCAGTTCTGAAAACCTTAAATATTATTCCTTTCAGGATTAACATAATGCTTTGAAAAGAAAGGTAAATTTAAAATCAGCTTTTGATGGATTAATAAAGGAGGAGTCTCTCATTTTTGACACGTGCTAGCACTAATTGTATGAGGTTGATTTCTGTGTCCTCACCTTACTGGATTTATGGTCCACGTTGAAGGTTGCAATAATGCCATCAGCCAGCTCCCTGCCCTCTCTAAGGACCATATACTCAGACAGACGGTTTGCAAGGTATGTTTTACCAGTGCCACTCGGGCCAGATAAGATAATCCGTCTGTGTTCCATCAGGAGAGAGACATAACGCTGCAGTATAGGCTTTGGGATCAGTGATTCAAACACCAGACTGTCCAAACTGTTCTCGCAGATACCTACAAAAAATAAAAAAAAAATCCCCATTTAGAGGGATACCCAATTTTTAAACAAATTACCTGCATTTTTAAAAGGTTGGGCTTTTTTTTTTTTTTTTTTTTTAATAAACTAAGTAGTCACGATGCTGCAAAGTAAGCCCATTAGTGGAGCTTGATCAAATCAACAGTAGTTGGAACAACTAGAGTGTGAATCTGGAGAACTGAAATACATGATTATGTGAATGTACCTGGGGCCCTGTAATAGTAGGAGAAACCCCAAAATAACACTGAGAAACAGCAGATTTAGGTCCGACTTGACCAAGCTGTTTCGCACTTCGGAGATAAATCCCTTCCCCACCCTGGTATCCTTTATGGTCAAGAAGGGCACATATAAAGCTTGTAAAACAAGGGCAGAAGTGACCTGTGGGCTTGCCTGGATCCTCCTCCAGCTCTCTGTTTTCAGAATACTCAGCTGCACCCTACAGTGTCTAAGGACCTACAGAAGCTATATATTAAACAATTGTAGGCCACCCTTTTCACACACAAACCATCCACTTGACAGTATTTCGCCATGCAGGGTACTCATTCATCCAGAATTTACCTGTTTACTTTTGAATCACTAGACAAAAAAACTCAGCTATCATCAACTCCCCCTACTTTCCCAAACACTTGTAATTAAACTTTCTCTGTATGCTGATAGTTATCTCTGCTAACATAAAACTCCTACTGATAAGCATTTACGCAATGTCAGCAGTCACTTTAGGCAGAATTGGCTCAGGGAAAATATACAGTGCTTCAAAATAAACAGCAGAAAGGGAAGCTGGCAGATCACACAGAGGAATGTTTGCACCTCAGTGGTTACCTGGAATATTAAATATTTATATAGGCAGCTTTGTTATCTCAAAGGTATATGTAAGTGATTTTCCATAAATTGATTAAATACACATCTCTTTTATTGAAAACAGTTATTACAGATGAACCTGCAAAGTACAAGTCAAGCCAATGCAAGTTAAATATAAAATCAGATAGCAGCTTTACAGATATGGCTAGAACTTAAGCAATCTTTCAGTTGGGATCTACTATTGGACAGTGTATTCTTCATAAGCAGAATACCCTGTGTCTGCATAAGCAGAATACTCTGCGTTCACATCAAACCTCATTACACTGAGATACTGCATGGCTTGTTTTGTCTTCCTGTCCACTGATTTTATAACCAAGGCAAATTTTTTTCCCACCAATATCCAAAAATCAAGCTAATTTCATCAAATGCCACAGCCAAATTTCAAAGTTGAGCTGCAGTTTTTGGCAATGCTCTCAAAATACTCTGCCACCTGTATGCATAGTTGAGATTTCACTGGTGTAACTGAACACACTGATTGCACATTCAAAATGCAGCCATTGAGGACGACTTCTCTCAAATCTAGTTACATAGTACAGTTTTCATTTAAAATGGTTCCCTGAGAAACCAAATGAGAACCCATATGAGAAATATAAGCATTAAATTCTTATCAGTATGATCTAATGAAATAGATGAGAATTCTGAAAAACAATCTATTTTGGAAAAAATCCAGATTTTAAGGTGTTCCATGAATTCTGGGATCCCTCCTTACTGGTGCCTAAGAAGGGACTTTTCAGTGAGACTCATCAGGCAAGTCAAATCAAGCATTTTTTTACCCTGCATAAAGGATATAACAAGTCAAGCTATCACAAAGAGGTAATTAAATTCTTAGGCTTTATTAATCTGAAAGGTATGCTACTGCTCAACCAACTCCACTGCGTCCCTTGTGGTGTTAAGTCTTCTCCAGGACAACTCCAGGCATCACTTCAAGATATGTAGAGAAAACTGCTGTGTGTGTGTAAATATTCCTACTGTTGAAAATTTGCTGCATTTACAGAGTTAGCATACTCTAAGTGCTGTCTTTATCAAATGAAAACAGAAGGACCAGTAAATAAAAAGCAGGGATTGGAAAAAAGAATCACAATAAAAAGTTTCCACTCTTCTGAGTTTCTTGACACAGCAAGCTTTGATAAAACTGTTGTAGTTCTCGCTAATTACAGACAGGTCAAGTGTAATTACCTTTGATGGTAACTGAAATAGTATTGTTTTCACCAACTAGATAGCCACAAGGCAACAGCTCAGGTGTCTCTGCGCTGTTGGTGCGTTTGATTTCTCCGATGCTGTAGCCCAGAACACTGTCTGAATTCAGCCCCAGCTGGCTCACAGGATCCACATGGATGATATACTCCTAGGGTGACAAAGGGGCATGGAAAGTTAGGCAGCACTGAAATCTCTGAGACTTATTCCATGTTATAATAGTCATAATGACAGCAAGTTAAATATTGCTTGGTACCATCAAAATCTAACAGAACACTTCAAGCACATAGCAAATTGTACTCACGAACCTTAAACAAGCGTCTTACAACCCCATCCAGAACATCCCATTTGGTCTTGCCACTGACTCCAATGCACCCTATGAGGAATGTACGAGGCCTCGAATCCTAAACACACAGAAACGTGAATTTAAGTTAATAAATAAATGTAAACTGTATCAGACAAGTCTGTTTAATTAAACTGATGTTGGTTTCCACCCCACCCTCTTTCCCCCCCCCCACCCTGTTGAAATTATGGTGCATCTTTACTGCTCTATATGGTGAATTCTGAATGCTATATGAAATCCTTTTATACAAAACATTTTCTGCAGTGTTGGAGTCACAAATCTAAAGGATACTTAACTGGTACTGATACTAAGTAAAAATTATTTATCAATCCATCCGTGAACAATTCAAAAACCTCTGAGATGATTACAACTTTGCAAAAAGACAGAAAGACTCTTGTGAAAATTCTAGGCAGAAAAGTTCACAACATGTTCATTTTTCCATTATTATTTGCAGTGTATTTATATACATAGACAGAGTATTTATGTACATATTTACATAAAACAGCCTCTATATTATGTTTGGTATATCACAGCATTTTAATTGATAGAATGCACCTCATTTTTTCTATTCTTCTAAAGCTGCACTTACTGTGAAACATTCACTAGCAAAGAACCAACTTCTGTTATGAAGCTTCAACTAAAATGTAAGGAATTATTTCCACATGCTAAATTTACTGACTTTGAGCAGTGGAGTCCAATAGAATTAGCAATGTAATTTTACAGTTAATTTGCTTATCTAGGCCTGTATTTATTAATGCAAAATTGGTATTTAATCGAAAGAACTACTGAGCCAATTTTATTTCTAATTATTCAAAGTTTTGTCAGAACCCCCCCTTACAAGAGACATCAAATTATTTCTTAAATACAC
This sequence comes from Megaceryle maxima, assembly GCA_024605025.1. Classification (NCBI taxonomy): domain Eukaryota; kingdom Metazoa; phylum Chordata; class Aves; order Coraciiformes; family Cerylidae; genus Megaceryle; species Megaceryle maxima. Next base: position 111,992 of record JANHGN010014555.1, on the reverse strand, counting down.
TTTTACAGGTACTCATGACGTGAGACAGTAAGGTCAGTGCTTGGTAAAGATTTTGTAGCACATTCATGCATGCATTAGACACATAAAGGGGCCCAGAATTTTACAATATCTGAAATGTATTTGGGTATTTAGGATTCTTTCAATTGCAAATGGAGAAAATATGAAAGCTGTCATTCAAAATGGGATACTTGTACCAGAAATGGGTACTTCAAAATAGTATATTTGAAATGTGCTATCTGTATTGTTCAACTTGAACTAGAATAACACATTATACATCTCTCAGTTTGGGTCCATTCAGTTCTTCCAGACCTTCTGTGCCTCTAGCATTTTGGTGCGCCTTCTATCGACACATTGGATCATTTTCATTATTAGTTAAAATTTTATTGAAGTTTAACAGGAAGGCCCAAGAGCTTTGGGCAGCTTTTAAAATACCACTCTCAACCAGATGCTATCCCAAGGTAGGTTAGTCTGCTAATCTCCTTGACACCTAGAGAGTGACCTTGTTTCCAGAGATACAACTAAGAGGCTCAAATTGTAACATTATCACCTGTACTACTGACACGTGGTCTAGACCAGCAACCCTGGGTTACCAACGTGGTTCAAGGCCAGGACTGACAGCACCAAGAATGTGCAAAATAAAAAGCTATTGCAGGTGAGTCCATGAGATAACCTGAACTGGCAGTGTTGGCACTCAGCAGAAGGAAGCGGAGGGAGCCAAGTACCTTGTCTGCCACTGTCAAACTATTTTGCTGAGAAAATTCTTAAGTGTCTTTTGCAAATAAAAGCCTCTAAAACAAACTGGATTTGAATTCCTTAGCAGATTCCAAAATCACTTATATTTCAAAGCAGGGTCAAAACACAACTGACCTCCTTCCATTTCATTTCATCCTGAAAGCTGACAACTATTTTGACGTGCCGGCCTCCTTCTTTCCGGGCAGAGCCATCTCCAGTGTCATCTAACAGCATGTCTGTGAACAGAAAACATCAATAGCTTCATAGCTGTATCTTAATAACAATGAAGACTATTCTGGTTTATACCTATACGTTTACTGTAGTCCAGTGTAACTTATCCAGGCTTCACATGTCTTGTGTTTTAACACAAGAACCAGCTTCACTGACTTCCCTACTAAATACCAGTATTGCTCTTACAAAAAGTGAAGGTCACTGAAAATTATGAGCCAGTTACTCTTTATTTGCCTTCCTACATTATATCTCCTGGCAAATGCACACCAATAAGTGGTTCTAAACATGACTCTTTACAGCTGAGGTCATAATTGGACCACTCCAACCTAGGGTGTAGCAGACCTATGACGACATTTTAACAGAAGGCTTTGTGCCAGCTCCTGATATATTTCCACACCTCAACTGTTAATAATTTTCATGCTTTCATTTTTCCATGGCTAACCAAACCAAATCTTCCAAGTGCAGGATAAAACCTGCCCAATGCCTTTCTCATTAAACTCACCGAGACTAGTTGACTCTGTGAGGTTCAAACTGTGTTGAGAGAGACCCACTGAATGTCTTGGGGAGGATGAAATGGAAACCTGAGACTGAGCCCTGCTACAGCTGCCGTGGTTTTCAGATTTCAGTCGATCGTTTTCTGCTTTTAATTTTTCAATCTCACTCTGGAAAAGCCAAGTCAGGAGTTAGAAGGCAGAATGAAAACATACTTAAAAGACAGCAATTTAAGTAACTTAAGAATAAACACTAGCTTAGCAGAAATGCCATTTTCATAACATTTGAATTTATTTAAATAAATTCAAATAATTTTAATTAGTGCAAGGTCCCTTCCATGAAACTTTTTAAAGTACTTTAAAAAACACAAATATGTGGGAATTCACTAAACACTGAAATGCAGATATATTAAGGCAGAGAGCATCGGAACATTTTATGAGGTTGCTGAGAGTCACCAAAATTATCTCCCCACAGGTTTTAGGGTTGAAACAGTTACATCTGCAGAGTTGTGGGCAGCAGCAATCATGCGTTCAAGCTGACTTTTAACAAAGGTACAAAGTTTAACACTGGCACAACAGTGAACACATCTTCTAGTAAGCATTCCAAACTTCCAATTTACCTTCTTTCTGATCTTTACTCTGTGTCAGGTTGGCCAATCTTTTACACATCAACACAGACTGTAATAGTCAGTGTGGTTACTTCTTACCTGCATTCGGTTCATCGCCTCCCTAAGCTGGTCGAGCTGATGAGCAGAGCTAAGGGCTTCTAGACGAATATCAGTCAACTTCATCTCCTTGTCTCTCAGCTCATTTCGTAACTGCATGACCGTTTCAGCTTCACTGTCAGTGCATTCAGAAATACTGGAGAAGATTGAAAAACAGATATTGAACAAGACCATTTGGTACTTTTCAGATGGTGCTTCTTCAGCATTTATTAGCAGAGGAGGAATAAAACTCTTATTCTGCGTGACGCAGACAACTGTTTTGGTTTATTGGATTAATGATACCATAAATCAGATATTAAACAGGTCATGGAAATATTAGAGACTAGTGAGATAAATATGTCCCACAGTTATTTTTCTTTAATCAGCAGCTGAAGCAGAATTCTGGAAGTCACCTACTATTGGACAGTCTTCATTTTTTTCATCATAGTTGCCATAAAGGAAAACTTCTGAAGCCAACATCAAAATAAATTAGGGGGTGCAGGCAGCAGGTTCAAGATTGATGAGTTTACAGACAGATTTAAAGCTCACCAGGTGTGCACAGCTGGGTTTCCCTGTTCTGGAGGGCTTTGGAACTCTACACCTATTCAAACGTGATACATTCCTCCTTGCTTCAAAGCACTCATGCTTAAAAAAATTTTGGTGGTATTTTTCTTCTCTCCTCCCACAAAAAAAATATTCTGGGTGAGTAACATTTCAGCACATTTGTAAGTGTATCTATATAAAGATCAACTACACAGCTGCATGCTTTGAGGGATATTTCATTTCAAGTGTCTCTCCTTAAATCAGGTTAATGAGAGATGTTTTCCCCACCAAAAAGCTAATATGCCAAAATACACAGGTTTTACGGGTGCTCTAGCTTTCCCTTAGTTTCCATATTTACTCTTTTCCCATGTTTAGCCTTTTGGCTTTCATGTCACCCTAAGACACAAACACACAGCATCTCAATTGATGATAGGCAGGATCATCATTTGACAATTTCCTGGCCTTAGATTTCTAAAGTACAATTTGGTGCAGTCACCAGAAACTCACTGAATGAGGTTCAAGAGACTGGAAAGGTTTAAAAAACCCAAACAAACAACAACAACAAAAAAAACCCAAAACCAACCCCCCCCCACAACAACCAAAAAAAAAAAACCCCAAAAACCCCAACAACAACAAAAAAAATCACAGGGGATTATCTTCTGCTACTTACATTTCATTGCTATTGTATGTCTGGCAAACTGTTGCTATTGTTTTCACCTCTTCATGTGAAAACAAGTGATGGGCAAAACTTCCAAGTTTGCTTGTGTACTTAACTGCATTTGATCTGAGATCAGGCTGGAAGCTTTACATGATACCAACAAGGTCATAAGGCTGTCTGGTAATTATATGTTGCCCAGTACTGCCTCTTACAACCATCTATATTTATTTAGCCTACTGAAATGATGAAGTTACTGATAGAATTAACATAAAATCTGTTTTTCCAAGCACATTCTAAAATGAGAGTTTAGACTCAAAACAGTGCAGTAAGACAATTATTTAACTTTATTTCACAGATGATGTGAAGCCAAAATGAAGCCTCAAGATTGCCTGTGACCTTCCCATGAACATAAACTGAGTAAAGCAGCAGAGCATAAGTCCTGGCTTTAACATCTACATCACATTCTCATAAGAACAAAACCAGAAGGGTATGGTTTGGTCATACAGATGAGCCTATAAAATAGATAGCTTGCTCCTACCCAAAGGAGCACATTTGTGTCACACTCCTCTTGCCCATCCTGCCACCAGCTGTGCTCTGACACTCATCAGAATCTGAGCTAAACCAACACAGCAACCTTAGGGAAAAAAAAAACCCAAACTGTTCAAATTTGATCAAATTCTTCTTCACATAATTTAGCACATTGCATCAGCTCAATGGAGTTGTCTGAGAAGTAGCAGAGCCAGTGCAAGGGAAGAACCAGGCTCATGTGGCAGGGAAGGTAGAGAAGAAAAGAGGAGTGGATCATCTCCGTTCATCAGGGACAAGCTGTTAGATGAGTTCAGCTGCATCACCAAACCATGCTGCTTGATTTCCAGTAAATCCTTACCTTTATATGAATTTGTCAACTTAATTTGGAACCCATCATGGCAGATTAGCACAGTATGTGCCATCTTTACCCAGCAGAGAAAGCAAAATCCCAGACTTGGCCTGGCTTGTTTAATTAATAGCAAGAGATCCAATTAATTCTGCACTTCAAGGTGACCCTGGTTATACTCTTCATACTCAGTATGTTCTCCTGAGAGAGGACCCCACTGAAATATTTAATTATACTACAGTAACAATGCAATGATTTTTGGCTTCCTGGACACTAATGCAAAGCTACTGGTTTGGGAGTCAGCTTACATACCTTTAATTCCATGAATATATAAATTCAACTTTTCTGTCCTCCACCTGTAATCTGCTTTGACTATAGAACATTCAAAGTAGGCAGTAGTTGGAAGTATGATCTTGGCTCATTCTTTTGCCCATACGACAGGGTTAAGGATTTTACCCAGAACACTTAAGAAAACACAGCCCTCCAACCCCCAGGAGATAATGTAAGTGATGCCCAGGAGAACAACTTGTCAGCTGCAACAGACCAGCCCTGACCTACAGGACAATCCTGTCTGGCCCACTGTGTTTTCCGCTGTGGCCTCACAAAGAACAGCTGGTTTTAGCAGTGCACACAGCTGAACAGCTGTTAGACATCTTAGCACTTAGACAGACGTGCAGGTTCTTAGACAGAGGAACCAAAGCGGACAGGATGGTGTAGGGCACATTTTGCCTCTGCTTGTTTCTGTAAAGTGGCCTAGAGATGTCCTGTAAAATCTAGTATGGAAAACATTAGATCACTCCAAAGCATGAGATTTCTCCTTTCATCTACCAATACAGCAAGATGCTTTCCTCTCCATTTTCTATTTCAAAATTAAAAAATCACTTACAGAGAATTGGAATGGGAAGCTCTCAACAATGGTGTTGAAACAGTGGAGTTATGGTGTGGTAGCTTTGGTGAAGAAGGTAATGAAGAATCTGTCATCTCCTCAATATCTGAATGAGAAGAAGCTGACTTGGGAGATTTCTTTTTACCAAAAGCTTGCTTGAAGGAGCTGCGTAACTGAAAAAAGACGACCACAACAGTAGGCACATCATCAAGGATGAAACCAGACACAAAAAAAGAAAAACCTCAGTGTAAAAACTCTAACATGCAAATACTCTGAGTGATACAGTCATACTCATATACATTTTAATATGGGTAAAAGAAGAATTAAAAAAGCTTTTTATTTTTTTGCTTTTTTTTTTTTCTTAACTACTTTATGCGATTAATAAGGTCAATAGTATGGGATATCAATGCTTCCTATTTTTAAGATAACTATTTTATAGCAAATTCTGTTCAGTGCAACAAGCTTTGCAGTGATGTCATAGCAACTTGCAGCTATAATGTAACATGGCTCAGACAAGGTTAATGATGCTGAAATGGTTAGTGATGTAAATGGATGGGTTAGCTTTGTATCTCATAGTTTAAAGTAGGTCTTCCTTACCTCATTGACCTGCCGGGAGAAGCACAAGCAAGGGGAAGCAGGGGAAGGAAAAAAGACACGTTTTAACAGATAAAGCCAGTGATAAGGAAAGCTCTGGATTTCTAAGACAAACATGACCAATAACTGGCAAAGACCAACAGTTACTTTAAAACTGGAACCCTGTATTTTCCAAAACCAGGTGTTTAGAAAAACATATGGTCATTTTTTACATTACTTGAGATACCAGACCCAAATCTCTTAACTATTTAAATTACATTTTGTCCTTAGCTCAGACTGCTCTGGCTAACAGCCAAGTTAATACCATGTTTTTCCTTGCAGGAACAGATATTTCACCGGGTGAAAAGATTGAATCCTACCTACCTGCAACTAAAATAACCTTTTATAATGTGAATGCCATTTTTCATATAACAAAAGAATGAATATTCACATAGTTGAACTGATGTTATCCAAAAGTTATAGTTCAACAGTTAAGTGTTCAAGAAGCATTTAGACAACACTCTAAGATAAGTGGTTTAACTTTTAGGTTGCCCAGTGTGGAGTCAGGATTTGGACTTGATGATCCTCATGGGTCCCTTCCAGCTCAGGATACCCTATGAACACTGTTTAACACTATCACAAATCATGTGATGTAAACAGGCTGGCTTAATATGACCTGAAATTTATTTTTAAACTAGACAAAGACTCCTATGGTGAAAAATGTTGAAAATCTGGTGTTTCAGCCCTGAATAGACAGCTACATTGTTTCTATATATAACAAAAAGATCTTGGCTGAGAACTTCTTCAGTATTTGTGGAATAAACGTGTGAATCAGACTCAACTTCTGTATTTTCTCAGTAAATGACTGATTTAATTTTCAATCTTCATTTTATAGCAAGGGTGTACTCATTTTTAGTAACAACATAAGAATAGAAGAATAGAAGCTAAAGCAAAAATTTAAGAAGTGTTTATGTTAACTAAGGCTTAATGATTACAAAAGGCTTGTGTTAGAAATAGTTGCTAGCAATTTAGAAGTTACAGCAAGTTACTATAACTAACATGTGACCCTGCACAAGGAGGATTTGGAAATCACATTGTTTCCATTCAACTGATTATTTAAGGAGCAGAGTTGAAATACTGCTGTTCTAAAGGACCTGGCAAGTTATCAAAATAAAACCACTGGGATAAGAGAAATAAAACCAAGAACCTGCTCAGGAAGATGTTTCTTACAGTACAGAAGTTTCATAAACATTTCTCAGAGGATATTGTGCAAATACAAATCAAGCTTTTACCAGCTCAAACACCATTTTATAGCTACACAGATTTATCTGTACACCCAAGAGATCCAGGGAGATTTAAATTCAGTGGGAAGGAAGGGGTGGATTGCTTTACTGGCTACAATAAAGGATCTAGGGACTTTAGTCCGAACTACTTTCAAACTAGGTCACTAAGGCAGTTATGGTCTAATTCAAAGTGGGATTTTAATACAATGTACCTTTCCTCCAGTACAGGGTACCTTGTACACAGTACATGATGAGCAAAGAAGGAAAAATGGGAAATGAAAGGTAAGTATTGCAAAATCTTGCAAAATAAATGTCCATCACAATACATTTTCTAAGATTGATAGTTTTTTGTTGTAGAACTCCACAGTAATCTTTAAAAACAGAGTTCTTGAAGTGTTTAACATGTTCACATAAAAGAAAACCCTACAAGCCTAACAGAAAAAAAAAATAAAGTAGACTGATCTCTCATTGTGTATTTGTCTTACTTTAATGACAGACATTGAGATTTCCCTAAGGGGTTGGACACCATTATTACTTTTAGCCAGAACTGATCTTTGACAGATATTTCTAATATAAGACTGTCCTTTTGGCTGTTAAGCTAAAATTCAATCCCAGGCAGAGTCAACACAAGCTTATACATCACTTATGACTCAATTAAGCCTTCAAAAGAGAGTTTACACAGGATTTAAACAGCACATAGTCCTTGTGCTGACCTGTTGCATGCGGGGAGGAAGGAGGACCTGAGCAGCTAGATTTCACTGTGCATGTTCTGACAATTTTATATAAACCTCATGCAATCTGTTAAAATACACTCACCCAGTTCTTCCTCTTCTTTTTCTTTGAATCACTCTCAATGTTGCTTCCCACACTGGAGTGACTGGTAGCACTGTTAATACTGGAGACACTATCTGAAGAGTGCTGCCTTCGGATCCGCAGGTCTGTGGGTTGAGCAGCACCAGATCCTCCTGAATATGAATGAAGGCAGTGTCAAAATTAGGTAAGAAATTTGGTATTAATCATGCAATCTTGAAGAAACATTTAGGGAAATAAGTACTTTGACAACTACCCCTGTAGATGAACTGCATATTTCAAAACAGAGCTCCTAATGCTTGTTTCTCATGAAATTAAAGTTTCAGACCCAGACCCTTCAAATCTTTCCTTCAGCAATTTATCCCAGTGTAAAATACTGGGATAAGTATAAAAAGTGTCATGAGACAGGACTGTCTTCAGATTTTATGTCTGAAATTACTGAAAGCACCAAAGAAAATAAAGCCAAGTGCCTGACAGCTCTGAAATGAGGATCTCTGCTCCCTGCTGCTTCACATCAGTGTCTAGATGTGTGAATTACTAAATACTTAACAGTAAATTCAGTGAGCTCACTCTGGAAGTAGTAAGGTTTTGCTAAAACGCCTTCTCCTGCGTCTAACACATCCATTTACTTCTGTAGAACTGACTGCACTATTTACACAGATACCCACTTCAAATCCCCATGATACCAAAACAAGTAACTAGGGCATGGTCATGAGACAAAACTGATCTCTGACGGTTACATCAGCTATTAGCAAGAGGTCTAAAGTCCCGTGAGTATCGCACAGTTGATAAATGTAGCACTTGCTTCTCACCTTTGCAATTGAGCTCCGGTGTGTTGATAACTCCATTGATGGCAGCTTGGGCAGCAGCATTTTGCTTCTTCAGTAGTTCAATAGTCTTTCTTAACTCATTCAGTTCTGAGTCCTTGCATAAGTTAAAAAAAACAGGTGATACACTGGAAAATGGTATCTAACTGCTCCAAAGAAGCCACATTTTGATCTCAGCATTGGTAGTTGATAAAGCATTTATGGAATATATATGTACAAGGAGATGAAAATGAGCTTGGGTATACCTAGGGAAGCACATCCTCAATTGGCCACAAAATACCCCCCCAAAAGTACGTGGTCTGTAATACACAAATAACACATATTCAAGTATACTGTCCAAAACCCCAATGTTGCCTGTCTTGCAATGATTTTTCTTGGTGCTTCTCTTACGCACGCACATATGTGGATGCACTAGGAAGAAATTTATTACAAAAACATGCAATACTGAAGACTTGTGTCCAAAGCAACATTTGACAGGAATAACCTATCAGTCTCCCAATGTAGAAAATGAGCATTTTGTACAAAATTTTTATTACATTTTACTCTCTCGGTACAACTGAGGAAACTAAGGCAAACGGTGTATGTGATGATTTTTTTCCCCCCTACAACTACAGGAGGAGCATGAGCAATGATGCTGGAAACAGAATATAAGACTTCTCCAAAAACTTTTCAGGCTTGCCTTTTGTTCTGCTGTCATTGTTAGGCTCTGCAGTCTGATTGTCATGTTCCCCAGGCTCTGCTCAAATGCTGCCACCAGGTGAGCCTAGAAGTTAAAGCATACTGAGTAGTTTGTTCTCTCCCCCCGAGCAACAATATATCTGCAGGTACTTTAACGGACCACTGCCCACATTGCATTGTTTGTTGTGTAAATTATAGGTAGAAAATAATCCTGGTTAGAAATGGGCAAATGAGTAGAGAATACTTTGTGAAAATGCTTGCAAACAAATTACTGTGAACAAATACTGTGGAAGATCGGAAATCCCAAAATCTTACAAGGTGACAGCCCTTTCTTTTCTATACAACTACTATGAGCAGCACACTATGAAATGATGCAGTTTTAGAAACAGGGACTGAAGGATGTCCTTGGTTATCTAACTATGTCTCCAAGCTATTGCAAGCAATGACATGGAAAGACCTCCCATCACAAAAAGCAGAGAGAAAAAAAAGAGACAAATCTACCCATACTTCTAAACATCTCCCGTTGTTCCTTTTTGAAATCAACTAGATCACTATGGATATTTAAGGCAAAAAGATGCTGGAAGTCACAGAGGTGGAGATTCTCACTGTGCTACCCCAACAGGAGGACTCCAAAAGCCAAGTCAGTCAGTTCAGTCCAAAGATGCCTTCTCTGCAGAGAGGGATACAGAGACAGGACTACTGCAGCATTGTAGCCAGTCTGCCAGATGCTTTATCAGCTGATACACCCACATCTAACTCAAAGCCTTCTCCAATATTTGAGCACACCATTCTTGCAATCAACGTTCATGTGCTAAATATCATCCAAAACTTCCTGGTGCTTGACCAATTACCCTTTTTTCTTTTCCCATGAAGCACTGAGAACCCAATGTTGATTACATTATGGATGGCTAAGAATTGAAAAAAACTGAGAAGTAAAAGGAAGGAAAAGTAGATTTAGGAGATGGAAAGGAACTTGATAAGAGGTAATTATATTTCTAGTGCCATGACATAGCAGTATTTTATAGATATACATGTATAGGTATGTGCACCAATGACTGAACACAGGCAGAGCTCAATATATCTATTTGTCTCATTACCCATAATAACCTACACTAACTATAGAAAATTATACTTTATTTCTCTATTAAAAATACTTCTATACGCAAGAAGACAAGTAAAATTGTGTGAAATCTTTCCAAGTGGAAAAGGACATTCTGTCATCTAAATATATACAGAACAGCAAAACCTTTCACAGAGTTATTCCAGACTTATTCATCAGCAGCACACAGCTGACTTATCCTAAATAACTGTTCTCACATTCACAGTGAAAACAAACATGAGCAGTACAATAACATGGGGATGTGCATCTCTCATTCCCATCAGCCACTATGAAAATAAGCAGAGCTGAGACTGTGAGAAAATAGCAAAAAGTAATTTAAACCATCATGCCACACATGTATGAAAATCTAAATATTTGTTTTAAAAACAGACTGCAAAGCTTCTTCTGGGAGGATGAACAGGGAACAACAGATCTGATATTCAGGAATCCTCAGCAATGCTTTGCAAAAGAAAAAAATTAATGGGCAAGCAGGATGGCATGGATTAATAATGGGATACAAAGCCTTAATGCTTTGACCTGAACCTTGCTCTTTCAAAACCAGATCAGGCACCTTGAAATTATTCCTATCTGGAAATTGTTCAGTGAGCTATGGAAAAGAGTTATCTTCACTTCCTAGCTGGAGTGAAACCTTTTCAAATTCTTGCCCCTGATGGCCCGAGATGCATCAAGAGCTGCAATATCTATGCAGGAAAATTCAGAAAAAAAAAAAAAAAATTAAAGAGATTAATTTGAATTGTCAAGGGTAGAAGCATTTTATTTTAAAAAAATTCATGCAAGGGAAATCTCCATAAAGCAGTGTCTTAAGAAACAGCATCCATTAGTCTTAACTTTTTTTGGGAAGAGAGCTGGCCTTTTACATGCCACCTCTGAGAGGAGGTGGCAAAATACTGAAATACAGTACTAGGACAGTTACAGCAACATCTCTGCAGCAGACTGATGCATATTTATGGATAAATAAGGGGCAGGTCAAAGTCCAAGAAGTTTAAGTAGCATGAAAAAAAATACACAGAATTTTTGCAAAGTGAATGAAGGAAAATTGGAATATTATCAAAGTAATAAATTATGCTAACATTAAAAAAAACCCAAACAAACAACACCCCCCCCCAAAAAACCAAAACCCAACAACCAAAAACCAAAACCAAACCAACCAAAGCCACCCCAACCATAATAATAAACAAACAAACAAACAAACAAATGACCCCAAACCAACCAAACATGTACAGTAGCAGCATATGTTAAAAACTGTTCTCTGAATATAACTGAAGATAATGCTAGTAGCCATGCACAAATTCTTGCACAAATTGTCAGCTGGGGCAGCACAAAGTAGCCTGTACCACTCACTGCTCTTGGAGAGAGGCTACTAACGCCTGTGTTGAGCAACAGCCAACTGAATCTGAACACTGTGTGAAGAACAATGCGACAAACTCAAACCATAGCTACATGAGTTACACAGCCGATACGTTCTGTGTTGGAAGGACATAAGCTGGGTTATTTAGCAACATAATAAAAATGGTACACAAGAGAAGCTGGCTCTTACTGTCTCACATGTAAAAGAAGTTTCTGGATGAAAACCAACTCATGTATCCAGTCCCCTTTGTATAGGAAAAGCAAACAGAAGCTTTAATTTTGGGAAGATTTTTAAAACTTTTTTTTTTTCCTTGGGTGCCCGAGCAGTTACATGCAGTTAAAGACCTTTTATTTGAGTTTTCTATTAACTATGCTCTGTTTTCCTTTTCCATTTTGCAGGCTGGATGAAGCACTGCAATGCCTTCAGCAAACACCACAGTATGTTTCTCCTTGCATCTTTCAGTGATAGGAGTGACTGCTCAGATGAAAGCTCGTCTTTACTGTGCGAAGTTTCATATGATACTTATCAGAGAGCTGATGGACAGGAATGTCCTCTACAGTAGCATGCATTCTGATGTTTACTCATTTCCACAAACTAGGATGTCAGTATGACCTGATTTGATGACTGTTCATCTGTAGCTTATTTACTCTAGAACAGCTTCTTTTTCTAACAAGCTTCTGTGTTGCAGATTTCTGCTATCTGTGGCTGCAGCACAGAAAACACACACAAATAAACTTGTTCAGGGTCATACATAGTGTTGTCTCAATGCCTCTTGGCATCCAAATGTCTTACACTACATATTCATTGAATTCCTCAGAGGAAACAAGCAGAAGTGTCATCTACGCTAGTTAAAAAACAGGTATGTCCACTCTTCAGGCATAACTTTAAATTAGTTCTCAAGGCCCCTTATACCACTATTACCTATCACGCCATTACCCCACATCTTTATGCAACAGTGAAATATAATGCATTTCAATCCATGTTTCTATCAATTTTTATTCCTACCAATTATAATATCTCATCCCAACCAAATGTCAAAGTGAGGCACTATTTATAAAAAAGACCCCATCTCCCAATGTTTTTCTCCAGATCTGAAGATGGTTTACATATAAATAAAGCCAAGTAAGTACTGTAATCCAGTATTTGAAGAAAGACATAAAGACAATTCAGTAAGACAGAGGATTTTTTTGAATGATCCTACAAGCATGCAGCTGGTTTTTTTTTAAACACACAGATAACATAAACACCATGTAATACACATGAAATCTTTTTGTCACTTAGAAAAATTGGGGTGGTAGTTGGTGCATTAAATGTGTTCCCCATTAGTGTTCTCAGAGGTGTACTCACATTGGCAGTCAACTGCGTTGTCAGAGCTGACACTTTTTCTTGGGATGCATCCAACTCCCTTCGTAGCTTGCGAATCTATATATTTTTAAGAGAGCAATTTACTGCACCATAATACAGAGAAATAAAATAGTAAGACACAAAATGCAGAGTGTCTTGACAGAACATTTATGCCTGTCAAACACAACATCCTCTTACCTCTGACTGGCACTTCTCTTCAGGCTATAAAATAAAATCAGAGGAAAATACATGAGGATATTAACAACATAGCCAGACTGACAAATTTATAACACTGTTTCAATTTTTAGAGGTTTTGGAATGCTAAAATGTGAATTCTTTATTCTGGATTCCCACATGCATATTCAATCTAAGTAATCTAATTTATTCACTCTTCAGGGAAAAAAGGAAATAATCTGCTTGTACAGTACTTCTTCCTGCAGGAAGGGATTTGGGCTCCACTTCCCAGCCTGCCTACCAGCACATCTTCAAGTCTGAACTGTGGAAGATTGAAGTTCCATCTCTGTCAGTGAGGGACTACATGAGACTAAGAAGACGTAGGGCTGTCACAGAGCATGGCTGATCCTAGGCAGTTCCCTTCCTCCCACACTCAGCTCCCCATGGGATACAGATCATGTTTTTTGCATTCCAAAGCAATGTGGGAAAAAAAAAAAAAATCACTCCCATTTGGGTGCTGCCTAGGCACTGTGGTGACAAAAAACTGAGGACACACAACTAGTTATCTGAGGATGCAAAGTGAATGTACTGACCATCCACTGTGGTCTGCATGACAAAATTGTGGCTACCATGGCTTGTTTCTAACCGAAGTTATCAGCTGAATAGAGGTATATGGTCAGAAGTTACATACTCCGCTGTCCTTACGTAAACATGACCACTATGAGCCTCCATGAAAACTATACCCATCAAACCACACTATTAAGAGCCACTGGTGCTTGGGCAGCAAGCACAGAAACCAGAAGCTTAGACAGCAGCTGCTGAATACTCTCTTTGGGGCTTTCAGGGTTATAAACACCAGTCAAGAGGAAAAGGTCTGTTCTCTATCCTTCCAACACATTACCTGCTTTGGCTTCACATGGACTTTGTTTGAAGCAAGGTCAATAATGAAAGGTTGTATTTTCAATTTATTATCAAAGTCTTAAGAACATGTTATACATTATCTTCCAAGAACAAGCTTTTCCATGCCCTCTTGTATCACATATGCCTGTTTCAGCAGTGGACACGTGGCAAGCATGAAGCTCCATCATACTTGCATAACAATTTGAAATAAAAGATCTTGTTCAACTAGCACATCTTACTGAAATATTTATTATCCACTATTTTTTAAGTGGGTTGTGCTTTAAGAAACCCCCCAAAATATTATCAGAGCATGCCAGGAATATTTACAGTTGTAAAATACTGATTCAAAAAATAAATTGCTGCTTTTAGGCCATTAATGTCTTTATTTAATAAGGATACTGCTAAATATCCCCAGACAGCTTTATGAACATAAACATTTCTTTCATATTTGATTACGTTCTGAACATAGCTAAGAACTGATTTTTCTCCCCGTCCTCCTTGAATTAATTAACACAGTAAGACCAATGAATTCAACAGTTTTGATTAGTAAACCCAAATTGTTCATTTCTTTATACTCACTGTCGAATAAATAGAAGATGTACTGGATACCAAGGAGAGAGAAGAACCATGCACTAAAGGAAAGAAAATAAACACAATTAATATAAATACAGTAACCACACAGTGGAATCATCGTAGATCATCTGCTGCCAACTACCAGACTACTGAAGAAATACTTCCACAAATTTCATCATCCCTTATAAACTTAATTATATCACTGCACCAATAATGTAAAGTTTGAAGAATATATGGCCAGGTATTACAATACTTAAACTTTGATTTGGTAAAGCTGTTTTAACAATGTAGTAATATTTTCTTTTGGGGAGAGAACGAGCTGTGGTTGAGATTAAAAAGAAGTTTTGATGAAGATTTGTTCAGAAATGAGTATTTCTATAGACAGCTTATCTTGCAAAAGGGCTTACTCAGCCCTTTAATAAACTAACCAAAATGCAGAAGAGATTACAAAAGTAAATCTAACTGCTTCATCTTCAGTTTTAGATGAGGTTGAAGAGGCAGGTTGTTTTCTTTCTCTCATAAAAAAAATTGCCTTCATGAAAACTTGGCTACAAAACCTTTTCCAGAAAACAGTTTGTTTTGAGCAGTTTTTGCATTTAAATATACATTCAGTAAAAGATACACTTATACATTGGTTCTCAAGATTATTACCATCAGCCCGGTGTTAGGACTTACATATAACGTCATTTATTTTTGATCATGCTATTAAAAAAACTACCTGAAGCTATTATTTCTGCTACCAAAACACACAAAATTACCTTTGCTTTATTTTTATTTTTAGAAACAAAAAACATTTAACTGAAATTTTCATTCAAACTTCGGGCAACTTCACACAGATCATATGAAATTGTGTTAAATCTCTTCTTTCATCTAAATCCTCCAGCCAAAAAAAAAAAAAAAGTTCAGAAAAGCTGCCATTTTGCTCTAATTACCTACTGCAATTCTACATTCGCAATAAATGGGCTCTGCTTTCCCATTGATATTATATCCTAAGGCGAGGCTGGAAAGAGAAGTAAACAAAGTCTAAGTTGGCTTCTGGAGGAATTTAAAACAATTTTAAAAACCCACAAGAAAGTAGAATAACCTGACACCCATTTGCGTTTTCTGGTTAATCATATTTTCAATTAAAATGATCTTTATAGCTAGCTGTTAAAGACTATACTGCATTAAGAACATAAAAATAACTAGCATGAGTCAGACCTAGGGTCTGTCTAATTGTGTGCTCCAGCTCTGGCTGCAACCACAGTGCATGTTTAGGGAAAAGAATGCAAGGAGGTGGCAGATACCCAGTGATTTTACCCCAGAAACACCTTTGCCATCTTCTGGGAATCAGCAAAGATGGAAATTCTTGAGATGGAAACTGCAATCAGACTGTTCTTTTTCATATATATTTAAAAAAAACCCACAACCAACCATACTAACTGGCCAGAGAAGGAACATATCTCCTTACAATAGATTGTGACACACACATTTCTGAGTTAGGATCAACAGGAATTTTTAAGATCACACTGAGACTTTAAAGGAGGAAAGAAGACTCAAAATGACAAAAAAAAGGACAGAAAATGTAACTCTGGGAATCACACTCCTGCCTTGTAAAACATCACCACTGCATCATTTGAATGTATATATAATTTGAAATTTCTAGTTTTGAGGACAACTAAGGAGTTAATAGTTTTGTGCAGTTTCTTTTTAAAGTATCTACAGATGCTACTCGAAGGCTATTTAAATAGGAGCCTGAAGGCAGTTATGCTCTTGCTGCAATTCCTGGTTTTTTTGCAGTTAACATGCATCTGCACGCAGGCTACAAACTCAAATTGGTTTAGAGCTATTACTTTAAAGCACTATAAACGCATATGCAAGCATGTAGCATTTTTAGGGTTAGAAAAGAAACAGTCTCCCCTGAGCAACTGTCCAAAGAGTAGAAAGGACAACAAGTATCACAGTCAGTAACACAAAAAGGAATAAAAATTGATATCCCAACAACAATTAATTTAATTTCTTTGTCTTTAGGAGGTTGAAGTATCAGGGTAGAGCTTGTGGCAGCACAAGCTCCAGAGGAAGGTTGATGGCCAGGGAAGCAGGGAAACTGGAAAGCCAAGAGACCACTTCAGTTTTAGGCTGTGATTTTCCCCCTGAAGTTCTGGATAGTTTGAAGGCTGTTCCTTCTGGCATCTCCCCAGTCCTGAAACCCACCCTATCAAAACAATTATGTTCTGCAAAGCTAACTAACAT
This sequence comes from Megaceryle maxima, assembly GCA_024605025.1. NCBI lineage: Eukaryota > Metazoa > Chordata > Aves > Coraciiformes > Cerylidae > Megaceryle > Megaceryle maxima. The sequence continues at coordinate 95,011 of JANHGN010014555.1, read as the reverse complement.
TTTGACCTACATGCTGCGCTGTGAAAGAACACAACTGTACTTCACACCATGGAACTAAAAGAAAAAAAGGCTTTTAAGACTAAATCCTTGCCATGATGGAGTTACTAAGAATAAAATGTTTTGTAACCTTGTGCATTAATAAAGCATAATAAAAAAATTAAGAAGTAGATTAGTAAGCTTTATTTGTGACCTGGATTTATGCTTCATTACACTGGCTGATTGTATAATATCAATTTGTTCATTAAACACAAATTTACTTTCTGTAATACTCTTTGGTCTTTTCTCTTGAGGTGAAGGTGACGGATGTATTAATAGTTTTTTATCTATTCCCTCGTTTTGTGAAGCTGAATGAGATCCACAGGTTTGACAGCACAGGACAATATATTATGACATATTCAGAACCACTTGCTCATTTATAACCTGGGATTCTCTGAGAAATAAGCAGGAGCAGGCTATACCCGCCTTCTGTATAGCCAGAGAAGGGACAGAAGATCTTTAACCTGAAGACAAAAATACACAGACTGCAGCCAAACATTCACCCTATCTGGCAAAATATTATTATCCTTTTAGGTGCGAAAAATTTAAGAAAAATCTGAAAGGGACTTCTTCAGCATGTTCACTACAGGGTCAAATTCCCTTCTCGTGTACAAAAGAGATCTTTTTCCATTGCTTTCAAGTCCACAACTTGGTAGTTTCCTTGGACATAATTTTTAGTATTACTTTTAAATTAATGAAAAGCACTTTGTAGACCGTTTCTCCTGGACAAGAATTTTTAATTACAAGAGATAGTTTAACCTCCAAAATGCCAAAATGGATTTGCTGCCATCTTAAGCACACTTAAAAGACCAAGTTTACTATTTTTCTGAGGATATCTTCAATAAAACCCAAGTAAGTTTTGCTGTAGTAGCTTTCAGTAAATAATCTAAAGATAACACAGATGCAGTGATTTACATTCTTTCACAGGTTATATTCCAGAACTCTTTAGTATGAGCAGGATTGTTCATCACAGAATGGAATCCAACTGATTATGTATCTGGCAAGTATTTGCTCATGCCTAGCTTTCGGACAGCAGGCACAAGCAAAAGCTAATTCTGCAATGAAACACTTTTCAGCTCTACAGCATTATTTTAATAATGTTCAACCCCTAATGAAGATCCTCAGCCACAGGCCTCTAAAATACAATTAAATGTAATGCAGTTAGATTGGCTAAATTCAATAATGAATTAGCCCTGAATCTTTCCAGAGCAATATCTAATAAGTGTTTTCTACCTCTTCCAGTGGCCAAACACTGATGGGATAACTAGTATATCCAGGAAGGCACCTTGGGGCTCCTCAAGGCCCCTGCCAAGCACTTAAGTGTGGCTCCCATGTGTGCCTTGCTCTAGGGAAGCAATAACAACAGGGCACTGCTATTAACACTGCTGAGTAAGCACAGCTCTTCAGCAGTGGAGGAAGCAAGCCAGCAAAGGTCTGTGTGACCTGTAGTGATTAAGTACCTTGTAGCAAACCAAGCTCCCAATCCTTAACAGAAAGGAGATTTAAGCTTAAGGTTACTTGATCAGTAGCAACCAAATTAAATATTTATTTATAGGTAAATGACTTTTTCTTCTTATATTTACATGGGTTTCTTTCATCAGGTATGATTACATATTTGAGAAAACAACAAGGAATTAAAAAGAAGAGCCTAGGTGTTTTGAAGAACTCCTCAGATCCCTTCTGGGGAAGCTGCATAGTATCAACCCAGGGCATTCATCAAAAATAAGTAAAGACAATTTGAATATAGACTAAATACTGGAAAGTTAACTGAAATAGAAACAACAGCCTGGCTGATATAAATTATTTATACTACAAACAGAAGTGTGGAGGCCCAGGTTGAGAATAGTCCTATTCAGGGAAACACTTTAATATGCTAAGCATGAACTAGAGTAATTTTGAGATCACTAGAAATGAAGTACAGGATGTGTTTAAACAATTTCTTGAACAGTGATGGTCTAGGTACATCTACATACTATCCTATGTCTGGCCAAAAGGATCACTGAATGAATACCATCAGAACAATAATGTCTAGGATGTAAGTTTTGTCTAAGACTAAGAGCTCCACACAAAGAGAACTGTGCTCGGAAATGACCCCTATACTGAACTGAAAAGCACCAAACTTTTACTTGGCTTATGCAAGAATGCCATCTTCTGATCATTTTCAGCACCTTCACATACTTTACTGACCTTCTTCAAAGCCATCACGGAAAGAGCCAGACCGGCTCATTGTTCTGCTTTTCTCATCCAGTGACATTGAGCTGTTCCTGAAGCGCGTATCACTATAGGGGTCATAAGGACCATCAGCATTAGAAAGACTGTGGGTCCGTAGCATGGTTGGATTTGACAGGCTCATCTGGGCTGCAGTGGTTGGGCTTGCTATAAAGTGAAGAATAAACACCAATTTATTCACACAACCACAAATTTTCATACCTACTTTTAGTGCAACTACCAAAAACCTTTTATTTTTACTTTAAGACACAAATTTTTGATGTCATCCTCTCCAGCCTTCATTATTTTTCTCAATTCAGAGATACACAAGTTAAGCCAGGGAATAAAACTCAGGTAAGTAAGGTCATTTTAAACACTGGGTGATATGTCTATGCCTCTACAGACAAGTTCAGTCAACTCACTTAACACCTTTTATGCAAGAACTAATTAAATCTAGTTTAATTTGGAACAGTCCTTCCTCAAAAAGGACTAAAAGGCCTAAAGGAATTTAAACTAAAGGAATTTCACCTATATAGAGCAGGCCTTATGAACTGTCTCCTTCAAAGCCTTTAGGTTCTCAGAAAAAATTAAGTCACCAATTTTTAAGAGCTGTAGTTTCCTAATAGTTGCAGATTTCAGAATTGTTTCTTTCCACTATGAGGTTCAAGAATTCTAAATTATCAATTTTGCCTCAAAAGTGAATATTGTCCCAGTCAACATTTAGAGTACAAAATGCCTATTCCAGTTTCACGGGGTTTTTTAAAAGAACTTTTGTGCTAAAATTATACCTAAAAACTAGTTGATTTGTGGAAAAAGAGAACAACAAAATTGCTGTTCAACTGGCAGGCTCCTCTTGGTGTGCTGCCATTGCCTGCTTCTATAAACACCATTAAGTGATACAGACAATGAAGATACAGTAACTCAGTTTACAGGTGCTCAACTTTAATATCAACGTTTGCTATTAAATTAAACGCAGTGACCTCTCTTGACTTCAGTATCTCCAAGATCTTAATAACATAGAAAAATGTATTTTCTTTTTTTTTCCCTCTATTGTTAATTGCTTATGGCCAAACAGCTTTTGAAGCTTATTAGTGTACCTAATCTTCATTATTCTCCATAGAGAATTAAATTTTGGGGCATTAAAAACTATACTTTCTTAGGGCTTTTTGGATCATTAAGGTACTTTCATGGAGTTTGTTAGCTGTTGGCAATGTAATTATATTATGTGTATATTCAGATGAAATTCTGCTAAGTGTCAGTTTATTTAACACTGTTATTTAATCTGTTTCTTTTCAGTGCACTCAAAGATAAGGCTCAAAAATGTCACTGCTGCAACTCAAAACTGCACTAGAAATAAGTGACTGCAAATTCACACAACGCAAATTCACGAGTTCGCAAGTGTAGGATTAACTTTTTTGTGTATGATTTCTTTATCATTCTAGAAAAGATGGAGGCACTTATGAAAATCAAAAAGAAACAGAAAACATCTGTTTGATGTAGTACTTTCCACGTCACTTAACTTAAAGACAATATGTATACTGTTAGTATTGATTTACATACCTAAACAAATGCAAAGACAACTAAGTCATATTCAATCAGCACACTAGAGACGAGCGCTGCTAGCACTTTAAATTTGGTTATTTTAACTGCTGATACAGTCAACTAAAATCTGCAATGCTTTACGGATCCCGTCAATCAACTTTTATTGTTTCCTTCATTTAAAAAATGTTTACATCTATGAATGCAATTAAGTGAAGGAATGGCATTTTTCTAACTTAAAATTCTTCTGACTTTATGTATTATTTCAGACCGAGCATTGTGCAATTTTCCATCAAGCAACCTGAAAAACACATGCAAAGACAAAATACCTTCCAGAGATGAAACTGGCACATAAAATAAGTAATACACTTGGATTTTAAAGTAATATTACTAAACAGGGAGGAAACAAAACCTTAAGTCCTTTAAACATGCCAACGTGTAATATTAACAAATAGCTCCTCTGAATACCTCACAATTTATATTAAGGCATCTGATTACTCCCAGAGAGTATTTTCCAAGAGTTACTGCAAGTATGTCACCTTTGGGCATATGAGATAATAATGCTAATTAGTCACTCGTTTCAGTGAAAGCGCTTCCTGAGGTTGAATGTGGCACTCAGAGCTGCTGAAGGAAAATTACATTGTGCAATATGCTATTTTCAAGACACATAATGTATTACTATGATTATCCAAACAGATAATTATTCACCGAGCTGTGAGAAGTTAAATCTAGTTCCAGAGGGTGATGTTATGCTGGATCCAGATGAAAATGGGGAATTGCCAGCAGTATCCTGAAGTCCTCCTGCTGAATGGGACCGCAGCCATTCTTTTGCATCTTCTTGATTACGAAGTTGAGAGGAAGGAGGGTATCTGCAAAAACAAACAGCTTTTTCAAAATGAACTTTGACATTTATTAAAAATAAACAAAACAAAACTACCATGAAATGTCACAAGACCTGGGGAGGGAGAGAGGGAAAGAAAGACAGAAGAACTCTCTTATGAAATTTAAGGATTAAAATTATATAAACTCAAAACAAGTCTGAATTAAGGAGCAGCTCCAAGATAGTCTAAGTTATGCCTAATTAATTCCACTTCTGTTTGGGAAAAAATCCTTCAAACCTCCTTTCCTATGGCTTTAGTAGTAACCAAACTAGTAGTAAACAAAAAGCTATAGATAGAAGTTGTGCAATGTAGAATAAAATAGTCTGTGTTATGTATGTATGATTGAAAAATAGAACTGTAATTGGGAAATCCTTCTCTTAGGTTATGCCAAATCCTACTGCTATTTTAACAGTTTGGTGTATCGCTAAGCTTAGTTGGCTTTTTGTCATATTACAAACAAATTCAAGTCAACAAAGCCATTATCAGATTTTTAAACAAGTCGTGACCCAAGAAATCATACTCCAGAGATATTAGCATAAAGGCCTGTGGAGATGCATCCATTTAGTTCAAAACTAATGCAATGAAATAATCATAAAGAAGACTATGTTTAGTCTTTTCTGAAGGCAAAGGAAATAGCAGTTGTCAATGCCAAAAAAACCCATCAAAACACCCGCTGGCTTCAGCTTAAGCAAAGTTTTTAATCTGCTTCTATATATGCCTGAAAAATAGGTATGTTACCACTGGTGTTATGGGAAATATGTCATAGGGTCCAAGTATTAACAGAACGAGCATCATGGAAACACTGGTCTGCTGATGCATTCCAGTGTCTGTCTCATGCTATGCTTTCTACTTTTGAGAAATATTTATGAGTTAACAGGTCTCCTTCCAAAAACTAAACACTGGGGGCCTATTATTAGGTGATATTATCTATTTAATTAATTAGATTCCCTCCAACTAAATTCTCTACAGTAAGGTATCATTTACTAAGACTATTTTAAAACAATGTGAACACTGCAATAATTAACACAGCAAAAACTCAAACTACTTTCAAAAAATACATTCATTCTTCTGCTTGTGTCTCAACTCTTAAGCAACAGTCCCTGACTATCTGCACCTCTTAAACTTTGCACATCTATCAGTTAATTAAGAAAGGGGCTTTAAACAGTCATTTTACTTTAATACTTTAATAAAGATTTTCCTTTGCAGCATTAATACCTACCTTTTCAGCACTCAAATGTTTCAGTTTTAAAAGAGAGTCTTTATTTATTAAAAGACATACTTGAGAATCACAGAAACACTTTAAACAAAATGCTATTTTAAGACAGGCTTCTAGCACTTGGCTTCATGGGACAAAGCTACTGTGAAGAGCAATGTGTAGAGAAACTGCAGCTGCCATTTCAAGACATCAATGCACTGGTCCTAGAAGCTGCTTTAAGCAGTTGCAATTTTCTAAATTGTATGACATATCTTCCCTAAATTCTATAACACTTAAAACACTTAATACATCTAATGTTGATTATATTGTTAGAGTTGCTTGTGTCAACGGAAGAAGGTTTTTTGGTGCAGTTTCTTCTCATAAAAGTAACACCCTTATGGATACACAAAATGTATGAGGAGACAATTGTCAGAAGTTTGTTTGAGGATTTTTTGTTCTTTTGTAGAAGAGCAGAAGTTTTAAGAGCCCTATATATTTAGGCATTTTGAAGCAAATACTGTTCTCAATTAATATGTCCAATCTTATCCTAAAAGGTTTGGCATGAAATTGAAAATCTTTTCTATTTGTGTTTTAACACCAAGGTTCCTGGGGTGAAAATTATCTCAAGTTATTCCATGTAATATCCATAGAAGCAGCAAAATTATTGTTTTCAAGTCAAGCCCAGCGATGGTTTATGAGATGCTTTTCAGCAATTCAGCCAGCAAAAGCCACAGTTCTTGCTCAAGAGGAGAAGCCACTGGATGAAAATAAGCACAGTGGTCAATGGCCTTCTTTGAGGAGGGAGAAGAGAGGGGAGGGGAGAGGGGAGAGGGAAAGGGGAGAGGGGAGAAAAAAAAAAAGATAGAAAAAAAGAGGAAAAAAAAGAGAAAAAAGAATATTGTTGCCACCTCTTGCAAACTGCATCCATCACCACCAGCCACAACAGAAACAAAGCAAACTCCAAAGCCACAACAAAAGCTGTTAAACCATGTGGAAACACCAATACCTGAGTCCCTTCTTAGGCAAAGTGTTCCTATCAAGATGTGGGTCGCTGCAGAAAAGTTAAAAGAAAAGAACTTCAGAGAAGAACAAAAGGGAAGGAATAAGATCAGGACGAAGAATGTACAAACATCTGCATCACCTTTTCAGAGAAAAAGGTGCTGGGACCTTCCTACAGAAACATGCATCCTTACCCAGGTGTGGATTTGCACAAACATGCAGCTGGGACCATGCCAATGAATCTCATCTGTTCACAATGTAGTTTTACTATTCCTCCTACCCAAAATGAACAGAAATGGCTCTTGAAACATTAAATGGATGCTTAAAAATATGCTTTTCAGCAGGCATGAGGCAGTCTATTTGTGAAAGCTGATGAGAATCGTCAAGTCCAAACCACCTTCTTGTCATTTCTTTCAGCAGACACCATTTAGGGAATGCAGATAATTACTGTTAGGCATCTGCAGCATACAGCAGCAGAAGTATTGAGCCCAGACTCTTTAAATTTTCAAATCTTAGCTTAAATTCCATCAGCGAAGTACCCAAATATTTAAGCTTACATTTTTACAACAGATTAATTGATCAGAGTCCATTAATTTGTTTCTAAAGAAAATATCCATGTCCTTAAATGAATTAATTTAATGACAATCCTTGCAGCTAAATTATACCACAGGAGTGATTAGAATTACAGCAGTGAGCACAACTGAGCTAGAATACTTAGATCTGGGTCTTTTTTTCCTAACTATAGTATTCGTCTTTACAAGGATGTACCCAAGTCACTAGAAAACACAAGCCAAACTGCAATAAAAGACTGATGACACTGAATGACACAGGGACTTCACGACAAAAAGGACAGGCCTGAAAGGCAGTGGGAAAAGCAGCATGCCAGAGGAATGCTGAAATGCTAGTGAGAGTTTAGACTAATAGAAAAAAAAAATGGCAAGATTTTCAAATTGCCTTTTGCAAAGAAATGGGGGGGACACACACACATATATATACACCCCCATAAACCAAAACATCTTCCCAGTAACAAAAGCAACACCCAAAACATGCCAACTCTGCCGTATGCTATTCTCCAGACTGATTTAGGGAGTAGATGGGGTGCTTGAGGGGACTCTCACTGGCATGTCTTTGTGTCAGTTCACACCTGAATGACGAACACAGCAGAGGACTCAACTGAGCACAGTCTGTCACAAAACAATTTGCTTCACCGAGATGGGCAACAAAACCTACAGCCTTGTGCATACTACTGTCCTGAGACAGTGTTACCTGTCCTGTCTCCTGGGCAAAGTATTTCGGCAGAATTTGGGGCTAGCAGCAGGGGAAGAAAGAGGGCTGGAAGAATCAGTCCAACAAGACAGAAAACAAGAGAAGGAATATTAGAATGAAAAGAGGAGAACAGAAAGGAGTTATAATAAAATACAAACAGAAACCCAAACTGTCAGAACATTACACTCAGTGGCAGTTTTCTCCACAGAGATGCAAATACAAAAATGTTGCTACCTAACTACACAATTACACATCAAGACACAGCTCATTTCCAATGCCTGTAGAGGTACTACTGCCTTCTACAAAAGGTCACTCAGAGAACATTGCATGCACTGCTCAGTCATGGTCTGGCTTCTCCCACTGTTAGTTCAATGTGCTGGTGTTACAGCTCTGATGCTGAAAAAGCAGCCCCATTCCTACTCCCTGCCCAGTCTGTTCCCAGCTCCCACTCTGTGTCCACACAGATACCAATGAATCTCATCATGCTGAGGAACTGATCAGTCTGAAATAAAATTCAGGTGATCATTTTTCAGTTGGATCCATATCCCAGTTGGGTTCACTAAACATTCACACAAACACCTGCAACTGAAACTGCAGGGAGCAGCTGGAGATGAGACAGGCAGGGAGAGTCTGAGAAGTGATCAAGTGACTAGGGAGACAGGGACTTCTCTTTTCAGCTTGACCTCCAGTTTTAAAGCTTGTCGAACATTAAAAACAAGAAGTTTAACAAAAAACAGTTGGCTTCTCAAATCAAAATGATAACAGTGCTGGAGGTTTTTCTAAGAATCACTATCAGATCAACTTTGGAAGAATAATATACAATGCAAAATTTAGGTATTAGGCATAACATGGTAGCAAGAAAAGTAGTCACACTGGCTACCACAGCAAATTAAAAACCTCACCTGAACCTATCGTGTTGCTCTGAACTGAGTTCCTTGCCTAGAATGGCTTCTTTGTATCCTCTAATAGTACCATTCAGTACTGTTTTGTAAGAAGTGCAACTTGATTTGTATCTGCAGTGTTGGCTACTGCTGCCCAGACTTCCTTCACATTTGAGACACATACAAGCTTAATGGAAACGAGAGAAAACTACTAACCTTTCAGACAATGTAGTCTTAACGCTGTTGGTTCGGACAAAGGGAGTCAGAGAGTCATCTTTAGAGGCTGGAATCAAGCCACTGGAGGAGTTATGGCTCAGCCCACCTCCGCTGCTCAGAGAGATATCAATGGATTCACAGCTGGTATGAAGACTGCTGACAGACTGATATCCAATGCCATCCTTGCTAACAGCAGAAGAGCTGCTGGCGTTGGTACCCCATGTTAAACTGTTGGAAGGAGCTGAATGTGCTGAACTGGGACTTGAAGCTAGTGGAGATTGGTTCATATCTGTGTTTTTACTATACAGAGGACTGCTGCCCCCACTACTCAGCATACCGCTGCCAGATGGTGAATCAAGATTACCCTGCTGGTTCATGGTAGCGTGAGGGTTGGAGATGACTACTGAATTTTTCATATTTTCAGCTGTTGTGATGGGAACTTGTTTACTAGGTTTGCCACCAAAAAGTCTGTAAAAAAGACATGAAAAATACATAAAATGAAATATTAAATGCAAGGGTATTTTATATTTAGACCATGTTTCTTCTTAGCTTCAGAAAACCAACATTAAGTAAATGATCCTAGACTGGACATATGCAACTCTAAATTTATGAATCTCCTTGAGTTCTTTCCACCTTCAATAAAAACCAGAGACAATTACAATAGCTTCAAATCTCTTAGGTGTGTCTTCTCCAAATCGTCAAATACTACTATTCACAAAGCTAAAATACAACTTCACAGAACTCAAATACAGCCATATTGTCTTCTCTTCCTTGAGGAAAAAGGATATCACAGAAAAACTGCACTGATTAATCTGAAGCACGGAGTATTAGAGGTTGGAAGCTTGTTGTCCAGGTAAATTCTGTGCAAATCACCAAATGCTCTGCACAGAAGCAGCATTTGGTGGGAAGTAACAGGGAAAATATTTACTGATATCAAATGTAGGTTTGTCTCATTTTAGCGGCCAATCTGGCTGTAAACTACACAGGTTCTACCTGCAGGTCCAGCATACCCGTGCAAGATGGAGCACATCTCAACTGGATGGCTGCTGTTGCCTGCTTGCCACAAAGCACATGGACAACACTGCTGGATTAGGCTAAAATGCCCATTTATATCGATCTCATAGTCCAGGACTGCTCTGTGCCATGATCCTCTCAGCACCTGATGTAGGCAGACATTCACAAACCAGCACAGATCTGTCAAACTTGGTTCACTTGGACGCCACACACTTGATTGATTAGGAGACATTGACTTAGGTCAGTCTGAATGATAAAATCCATTCCTACAAGGATTTAGAGACATTTAAAGTCTGGGTTTTATTTATTGTTATTAGAGTGAGTACCTAGAAAAATGTCAAACCATACTTAAACGATAGATGGCCTTCAGCAGCCATACCATCTTAGGGTATTCCTGCTCCTATACCATCACATACCACCTCTGATTTTGTACCAGGGGAACTGTACTCCTAAGAAATAAAATCCTAGTGCTTAAAAAACAAAACAAAATAAACTCCCACAGAACAGTTTTACAAGCTGGTTTTAAGCTATGCAGTCTTCCCCAGACTGTTTCACAGCACTTCTAATACATGATGTTTCACTGTGGCACAAACTGAAAAATGCTGATGCTAAAGGCAGTGTCTGGTTGAACCACAACCTCATAACAAAGACCTTCAGAAGAGGATGGGGTCTGGAGAGTATTCCTTTCAGCCCAGAGAAAATCCAAGACAGGCAGATCAATACAGAGATTAACTCTGGAATGCCACACCCTAAAAGGAAGGGCATCTATTTACTCCCTATTTACAGTCATTGGCAAGAAATGGACATATTTGAGCTGGCTCCTGGGTCATTCACATCTCCCATCAACAGAAAAGCACGAAGGTCCAATTTAATAATAAAATATATCAAGATGGTTTCACTTAAGGGACATGTCAGATAGGTAACATCAGAGCTAAAAGTAATACTGAGAAAACACAGACAGGGATGGCCCTTATAGCAAAATTATAGAATTTCACTCTTTTGGACAGCAGAGAAGTTATGTATATTCACAGACTTAGAGGTAAATCGGTATCATTACAAAGATATGGATTCAAATTTATTATATATTTTAAAAAGTAATCCAGGAATGAGAAGAAATATGCAAAAAATGTGTGCAATTCATCTCAACTGACTATGACAAGCTCAAAATCCTCTTCATCATCATTCTAGAAATCAGTAATAAGGAGATGAGGCCCAATTCACCTCTGATGCATTTCAATACATGACAATTTAGTCTGGTGAAAATTCAAGAGTGAAATTGTACATCAAATGAGAGAACAGTTAAATTGAGCCTCTGTGCCTTCTCTTTGAAGTTTCTTGTATTTCTAATGTAGCATTTTAATCACATCGCTAGCAATGTGGCCTCCTAGTAATCAACAAAAAAAATCCCAATCACATTTCAAGATAAATGTGCAACTCTGAAAATCTGCATTCCTCATGGGATATACTATAGAAATCAAAGGTCTATCAGAGTTTTTCTTTTTGAGTAGCCATTGATTAAAAGTAAATGTTCTAAAGGACATGGCTTATCTAATGATAACCAGGAATAAAATAAAGGAAGTATCTTGAATTATTCTCACATAGGCTTTTCAAATAAACCCACCCAGGTAAAAAGAAAAGGTTTACAACTCTTTACAGCATTAGCCTAAGTTGCCATCACAGCCATTACGCTTGCACTGGTGCTTCAGATGGAATGTGGCTTTCTCACATCACTGGAAGCAGCATGATGTAGCAAAACTGTATGGGCATTATGGGCGTCAAGACAAAATGAAATGCAAAACACCGCAACTTGAAACAGACAAGCTACTCAATGTCAAATTAAACTGAAAAATACTATTGACGGAACCTTTCACCAGTATCAAGGCTTTGATGCACACTGCATCAACAAATTAATTTCTGACCAACTCAATGTTAAAATAATGTGTGGGGTAGTTGTGGAGAAATCGAAGACAGATAAGAATTTGTTTCAAAAAAATACTATTAAAAGTAAAATTCAACCCAGCTGAGACAGTGACTTCACTCAGGGTCCTTCTACACAGGTGAATAACCTGGTTGAGTCTTGCAACACACTGGCTTAATCCACACAACTGAAAGATTGGTTTGCGTTAGGCATGTGAATCTACGTATGGCAGGTCAAATTATGCCTTTGTCATCATGAAAATCTGAAATAACTCCTGTTGTTAATATATAACTTGATCCACCAGTGGAGTATTTCCAAGCTCGTTACATATATGTTGGTGCAAGAACTCTTCAGTAACCTTCACGTGAGAAAACTCTTATTCCTGCAATATCTGAATGGATAAAGCCTTTGGGAATTATTTTTTTATTATCACAACTGCCAAATGTTATGCCAGACATGGTTTTTTTTGGTTGGTTGGTTTTGCTTTGTTTTTTTCAAATGTTAAATTTTTGCTGCTTTCATGTGATGTACTGAGTATTTACAACACTGGCCAACCTGTTTATGTGAAATTAATGTAAATACAAAGACCTTGATGTAGGACACTAAATAGTAAGTGCTCCACAAAACACAGCCAGGCCTGGCTTGAAGAGTCCTGGTCATTCATCTCCGACTAACATCATTGCACAATCAATGAATTTATTGCCTACCTGCGCAAAGTGGGAGAGGCCACATCGGGGTACTTGGCTCCTTGTTGGTGAGTACTCTGAGCTCCGCTAGAAGCAGTCTGTGATGCAGGGTTCACTTTAACAGAATTACATGAGGCCACGCTTTCGTTGTCAGACGAAATCCCTTTCTCTTTATCAGTCTGATTGACTAATCCTGGCAGAGAGTTTCCAAGGATGACCTTGGCAGGCTCTCTCATCTTAGGGACAGGCAACCCGGCTGACTTGCTGCTTATGTTGGAGTCTATGCTACTTGTGCTAGATCTATTCCCAGCTCCACTTCTGCTACTGGATTTACTAGGCCGGGGTAAACTACGATATTGAAGATTAGTTCGGGCGCTAAGTGCTAAGTAGCCATCATCCTGGTTCTGTGAGCCATCAACACTAGTCTTCCGACCAGTGGTCCTACCCATGAGTCCAGATGACTTTGGGATTTTTCCCAAGGTAGCTGATCTACTGGTGAGAGTTGCCCCACTGGCAGTGATTATAGTCATGCCTACAGCTGACCCGCTCTGTTTCTTAAATCCAAATGTATTAGCATTAGCAGCAGTTGTTCTAGAGTTACTTGTGGGAAGCTTTTTGGATTCATCACCACTGCTGCGTCCTGCATCTGATGGGGAACGTTTAACATGTCCAGCTTTAGGAGATAGTCTACCCTTTTCTGATACCTTGGCGTCATCAGTTTTCCCTACAAAAATAGAAAAAGAATTCTAATATTTAATGACTTGAAAACATCAAGCAAATGATGAAACTCAAAGCAGCATGAAAAGCAAAAGCGTGTTAGCCACCAGAGTGTGGTTAAAAGTTCTGATCTAGTCTGCAATGAACTCACATGCCACTCTAGTGAGTTACACATGTAGACTTGCCAGAGAAAAAGCATGTGGTGTATTTGCCCTTGAGAATATGAAAAGCAGAACAGTATTATGTAATAGTGACAGAGAAGGAAAAAAAACCCCACTGCAGCTACCACAAATTGGTCATTTTTTTATCATTAGACAGAAGTAGTGTTAGGCCATTAGTATTTCTTAGAAGACATTCTTCAGGAAAGTATCTAACTTCAACTTTTACATGTAAAATTGAGTACATGACCAAGTAAGAGAAGAGATATTAACTTACATTATTCGATTATGTAAATTCAGTCAATTTTCATTCACACAATTGCAAGTGCTAAAATCATGAATACTTTTATAAGAAAATCCAGAAATAAATTGTGTTTCATATAAAATGTTGGTTTAGTATAGGGGAAAAAAAAAGTACTTCTCAACCACATAAATGGTATGTTCTTAAAATTAACTGTGACTTCAGAAGCTGAAATTATATTATTTATTCTTCATATGGCAATACTATGCCAAATAAATGCGTGGCTTAAGACTAGAGTTGTCATGAAAACAACTTTCGTGGTGTACTAATCCAAAAAACGTATTTTCAAATGAACAGAAATAGAAATGTGGGCATACGAGATGCTGCATAGGTTAATATCTAAAAATAAAGACAGAATTACCTGAAGTTCAGGTTCTGCCTCTGGAAAGTATTTAAACTGTTTTCATACCGAACACATTTTCTGGTTTGTTTATATCTTACACCTTTTCTCACCTGTTCCAGGTGTCTTTAATGTGCCTGAGGTGGTTGAAGGTTTAGTCCTTGGTGTGGTAATGCCAACCTGAGCTGACATGCCCCGTCGCCAGGAGCCTGTCTGTGAAATAACAGTGTTCTTCCTACCAGAAGTACTTTTATCAGATTCGTCTGACACATCAGAGGGATTCCGCCTCCATTTAGATCCTGGCTCCATTTTTATGCCGCTATCAGATCCTCCGTCCGATTTCTTGACTTCATCACCAGACCATAAGGAATTCCGCTCAACCTGGGAATGCTTTTCTGCATCAGTCTAGGACAGATAAGGAATTGCAATACAACCTTCAGAGCAAGCCTTTCTTCTAAGAAGCTTCACAAATGAAAAATATCAAACTGATTAATCAACTCAGCAGTCATCTCGAAGTACCAATGAATGTAACATGCCTTTGATAAAGAGATGTCACAGCAAGAAATGAACCCCAGCAATGACATATCTTTCTTTAATACAGTAGGGGAAAAAAAGCCCTAGAAACGGTAACAACCATGCCCCTTAAAATAAAATAAAATAAAGATAAAATACAATAATAAAATAAAATCCACAAGCAAACAAACAAAACCCCCTCCACTTCATTTATAAAGGACTTATTCAGCTCCATGACATTTATATGCCTCCATCTCAAATTTCTGATGAAGCCTTTCACTGCAATGCCAAAAAAACCCCCAAACGTTTCAGACCTTCCTTTGTTCTTGCTGCTTTCCTATCTCGTCTGGTGATCTGATCTCCAGAGCATGAGGAGGCAGCTTTTTGAACAGATTTGAAGATGTGGAATGCTGTTCATTCTAATCTAACATAGGACACCCAAGAACTGAAGAAAAATGAATCCCAAATAACTTTCTAACAATACTCAAGTCTGACTTAAATACACAGATTACATCAGTTTTTAATTTATATTCAACTCCTACAAATGTTTTTTCCCTGTCCTTTGCAAAGACTGTGCTGCCAATCTTTTATGGAGAAATTTACAAAGATCAGCATCCAATATAGAATTTTCTTATTAACAAGCCTTTGCTTAAATTAAATCTATTACCCTACATATAAATTTCCCATAAATTTGCCTTTTCTATTGCTAACAATCACTTCCTGAGAATTCTACTTTCCCTGTCAAATGCTGCTGATTAGTTTGGACAAATCTTGTAACATCACAACCAAATATTTTGTGATCAGGCACAAATGATGTCCACACATCTGACCCTGATCTGGATAAAAAAAATCATATTTGAAGTGTTTTCCTATCACTGTAGTACCATAAAAGACAACTGAACACTTGATCGTGAAGCTCCCAAGTGAATTTTGGTAAGAAGCTGCATGCCATCTCTTCTTTGCAGCCTCCACAGACGATGACTGTGCTCAGCACTGTGCAGTAGTTGAATGGTAACATCACTTAAAATGAAATTATTTTAAATACCCCAGAGCATTATAAAGCCCACAACCTTTTACTCCCTTTGGATAATCACAAAATCACAGCACAGGAAAAGACACGATTGTTTACCACGCTTTCGGCAAAATGCTGTATTTTAGTTTTAAGTTCCTAAAGTAGGTTTCAAGTTTATGGCTTTTCTTTTCCTATCAGATCACAGGGTTTATATTAAAGAATCCAGGGGAGCTGTGGTTTAATTTCCTCTGCTTGTTACTGTAATTACTTAATAAATAAATAAAGCCTGAAAAACTAGTCTAAGTGATCATTATGTGAAAGCTGTCACTACACATCACAATGGTCTTTCTTCAGTCACAAGTTAGGGCCTGGGTTGTCTGAATATTATAATAGATTAACAAACATTCACTGAATTATGGATTTAGATACATTTTTCTTGTACCTTTCTCTTGCTATGCAAATGTCACTTCCTTGCCTCTCCAATCAAAGAGACTAACTCAGCACAGGCTTGAATAAAACACTGCTTTCTAACTTCCTTCTGTTCATACAGCTGCAAGTTTGGGGGATGGTGATCTTTCGATTTATGTCCACTGGCAGGTGTGCAATAAATTCAGAGTGACTGTTTCTATGTCCTGTGTTTCTCCTAAAATCATCACTTCACGTAAACATCTCCTACATTTTGCAGATCTTGGACGACACCACAGGCAAGAAGTAACAAATGAACAACCTACAAAACCACCTCATCATCACCCCTCGTGCTCTCATTAGTATCTTGCTCCAACTACCTTGTCTGGAATTGCATGTTTACACTGTTAGTGTTCAAGGGCAAGAAATACACCCACTTGCTAGTAAAGGGCTTTGACTAGTTTTAGCAGACTGAAATATTCCCGTAGCTTCTATTTCTCCTCCTTTACATCTGTAAGAACAGCACAGTCTGAACAGAGAGAGAGCAGCATTACAAGCAGTTCCCTATCTTTGCTCTGTTTCATTCCACTGCTACACCCACAGCCAAAGTTTTTCTGTAGTCTTTGAAATGCTGCACACCTACCCTTGAAGCCCTCTGGCAAGAGATGCTTCTGTTTAATGGTAAACACTGAGAGCAGCACAGGAACATGACTAAGGAATCAAAACCAAAACATGGTGAAACTGCAGCTGAAATGCCACCTGCCTGAAAGGCCTGGAGTGGGTGAAAGTGGAAATATTGTTTGCTGGAGGTCATGGCAAGACATAGTGAGCATGAGCTGGGAGCAAAGGCTGCCACCTGACTGAGCTAGGAGCAAAGGCAACCACCAGGATTTCTCAACTTGTTCCTAACAGTTTTGTGAATCTATTCATGCTGTTGTGAACAAATCAAACCCACCTTTGCTCAAAATGAGAAGTTGTCTTGATCCAACAGCTTAAAGATGTCACTGCTTTCTAATTAGAGGAATTGCTTCCTTTCAGTCCTCTGATATTTTTATCATTACATGAACAAGTTCAGTACTTGATCTCTTCCAACTTATTTCATTTAAATATTTTATTTTCAGCTGCTCACCAGATCTTAATTTCTCCTTAAAATACATGTATGATGTGACTTTAAATGCATACTATATGCAGTGCTGTGTAAGAGGTAATTTACCTAAGTCTGTGCAATGTAACAGGAACAATATTAGGGCCTCAAAAGTCATATAGCTACATTAGGTGGTTTGATACTTCTCATAACCAAGGCAAGACAAAGGAATGTGGTAAGGCAAACCCTGGTTCCTATCACTAGCTTGTTCAGAATTAACTTGTGAACATCTTCATAGCATTGGTACAAAAACTGCTACAACAATAAATGTCTATGAACATAGAGTTGATAACGTATTTAAGTCCTGCTTTTCAACAGTGGAGAAACTACAGCTTCTCGAGTATGGAGTACTCTGCAGCATTGAAAATCAGTTTCTTATCAGAGACGTTTTTCCTACTGCAACTATGTCTTCTTCCTTTGCAGAGATGATTCTCCATAAGTTACTGACTGATTTTATCAACAGACACTGAAATGTTGGGGCTCTTACCCATTGATGTTGCTATATTATTTGTCTGGACTCCCAGTTGCACACGTATTGACTTCAAGCTCCCTCTTTATTTATCTGAAATACAACTTCTGTACCATCTCAAAAAGATGTGGCAGAATCACAACAGTTTAAGTGCCTACTATTTAGGAGAACCAAGGCAGTGGATACCCTGAGAAAAAAAAGTCCACATTTCTCTGCAGATGTCTGCCAGTCCTTTGTGGCTCACCACCCAGAGGAACACAAACCTGGGCACAGGCCATCATACGGCACTCCACGTAAGACAGAAAAGCCATATATGCAGCATTCACTGGGTCATGAGCTCTGAGGACTACTTCGGGCAGCAAAAATATCAACCCTGCCAGCTATGCATGGTTCCATCACTCCAAGCTATTTTCACCCCCTTAGTTGACAAACAAGATGAGGGTCTTCCATTCAAATGAAAATGAAGTGCTTTATTGACAACAATTTGTATATAACAGTAATACCTAGAATAAATATTGTTAGCCACAAAAAGTGAGGAGAGAAGCAGGTCACAGACACAAATCAAAAAATTGCAAACATAGCTTGTACATCTTGTCTCCCAGCTTCATCTTCTACCGACTATGCTCTACTGTCTGTACAAGCTTCAGCTGCTGTTCTGGTGTGTATCTGCACTCTCTTGAATGCTGTAATAGTTGTGGAGGAGAAAGAGGAGTTCATCAACACAGATTTTGATCTCTCAGAGGTGTTTCCAAGAACCTGATCCATGAGAAGATAGAAGTCAAATGAGCTTCTATTTCTTTTTTAAGTTAATGTTTAGCCACATCTCCCCTTTTCTTCCTTTTCAACAGCATTACAATGTTGAGACCATAACAACTGTCAAAAAATACTTCTAGTTTTCTATGTTACTCTCTCTGTTACATACTGAAAAACACGCTCGATAGATCTTAACTCCTCTCAGCTTGTATGGAACTTGGCGTTAGCAGTTTAAAGCACATGTGCAATTGCTGATATGCAACCAGAGGCTAACTAGAAATCTTTAATGTAGGCTCAAATATGCACTTCGTGGCAAGGGAACAAAGATTAATATACACTTGCATTACAGACCTGTAGGCAGAGTAACACTTCACAGTAACCACAGGTCTACATTAACACTGATATTAAAACCAGATTTAGGGTCCGGTCATGAAAAGTACTGGAGAAGAATAAAAGAGGAAAGAAACAGAGGAGAAGGTTATACCTACATTCCTCTTCTCTACCTGCTGCAGTGCCAAGTTGTGGTTGCTTTGACACACAACACCCAAGTCCCTTGAGCAGGTGGGTTTACAAGGAACAAAGCTGGACTTCTTAGTTACATCCTTTTCCAAACAAGATCTTAACACAACTGGGGGGAAAACCAGTTTATTTTACCGCAAATCTATGCATTATGCAGTCTAAATGATGAATGAAAAACTGCTGGATACCTTCACTTGCTTTACCTTCTGGATGTGTGGTGTCTGAGCACAAAATGAACATCTATGCCGCCGATGGACATAAAATTTATACTCCTATGAAATGCTGTCAAAAATAGAAAGCCTGCAGTAACATGCAGCTCTGGGAGTTTAAAATAATGTATTTCATTTGCCTAGCACAGTTACATTTCCGATGGAAGTATAAATAAACTTTAAACTTTCATTAAACTTAACTAAATTCTATTATTTACTAAAAAAAAACCCCAAACCAAACCAAAACACAAACATAGTATCTCTTCCAGAGCTTAAAAAAACCCAAACCAACCAACCAAACAACAAAACAAAACCAAAACAAAAACAACAAAAACAAACAAAAAACAACGAAAAACAAACAAACAAACAAACAACAACAACAACAAAACACACCCAACACAACCAAACAAACAAACAAAAAAACCAACCCAAACCAACCTTCTACTGCTGCATCTTTTCTGTACAGCAGCACTGCTACACTAGGAAGGCAGAAGCCATTTGTTGCCCAAGCACCGCCACAGAGATCCCACAGATTCCATGCATAGAGGGAATATTCGTACATGCCCCGTATGATAAGGTAGTTATTATTGCTTGCCACTGCCTTTTCACTGATACCGTCTGTAGTGATGGCTGTCTGTGCGTCCAAGTTCATCTAGCTTAAAACAGTTATACTTATTGCACAGAAAAAAAGTAATTAAATTCAGTGTTACTTGTCTAAACCAGAAATCATACCTGTCCATCCAAGTTTTTGCGGGAGGAGGCAGGTGTGTTGGCATAGGAGCTTATAGAGGAGCTAGTGTTGATGTCATCAGTGCTGAGATTATCTATGGTGTCACTGATCCCACTGCTGACAGAGCTGCTGTCATCCCAGCTGCAAAAAAAGCACAACAAAGGTAGAAAATAAGGGTCAAAAGACAAAACATCATTCAAAAGGAAAAGTATTTTTTCTGCAAAACTTATCCTACTTGCAGTTGCCAAATGCAAACAGTCCGCTCATTTTCCTAAATTCCTTGCATTTCAAGTCTGAATTCGTACAGTTTGTTGAGTTGCCACAAATCCTAATGTATATTGTTGTTAAGACAATGATGCAACTCTTCCCAGCTCAACTGAAAGTTAGTGTGAGTAAACAAACTTTCAAGTGACCCTTGAAATTGATTCCTGCAGTCCCAGAGCAGGGCAAAGTTGTAGTAAGAAGGCATCTCCAAGCAGGAACCACACTGACTTGCTAAGGCATAACCCAGAGATGGAACTTAAATGTAAGGAAAAAATTAATTCTGAAGCAATCTTTTACACTTGGTTATTACACAGACTTGGGCAACAACGTGGATCTACCATCAACAGCATCAGCACTCTCAGAAATTTTTAGCAATTGAAAGTTTAATTGTTCAGATGGTACATAACTCTCCCAAGCTTCACCACACATCCTTTTCAAGGAGATCTATTAACAGCTTACTATTCAGGACTACCTTCTTCCAGTGTGCGATAGCTTCAACATTTTCCATTAAATGAGAATCATGTAACTGGAAGTATAGGAAACAGAAAGCACCATCAAAAAATGTCCTTGCCTGGAACAATCTGAAATCAAAATGATCTAAAAGTCGAGCCAGATGCTCTACTCCTAAAGGGCCCATAAAAAAAACCTGTTTAAGGAAGAGATTTATAAGTTGGCTTAAAGTACTCCATCTCCAGGAACAACAAAACTGGGATTGAAATACTGTTCTGTAAGTAGCTCTGTGAAGACATTTCAGTCCACTGATGGGGATCTACTGCTGGAAACAGGTATTTTCTAGATCATTTGTGAAAACTAGCAGCAAAAAGCCCATCTCCTGGCAGTTCTCTAGCTATTTTACCACCACAGAGCTCCAGACTCCCTGTTGCATTTCTGTTTGCTTTACAAACAGCTTGCAGTGAGTTTTTTGACCATAGAGTGAAAGCCATTCATACAAATTTATATACTTGACATTTAATATACACATTTAAAATCAAATTACATGTTGTGTAACTGAACTATATAAAGACAGACCATCTGTATCTGGTTTCTTGAATTTTATTCATAGCTTCACCACTTACTATATAACCTCTGGTAATGCTGAAATGAAAAGTATTTCATTTTTCTCACTTAGCTACAGAACAGCTACCTGTATGGGTTTTAATGATGCTTTAATAAATTTTAATTGCTTTTTTCTTACTTGGGATTATTTTGTTCACCCACATCTACACAAGGCTTTTCAGGGAACTGAGAACAGCTTAACCAGAAGCAGAATTTGCTGAACCACATGAAGTGCCTACAGCCATGGGGACATGCTCCTCTGCGGGCCTGTAGAAAGGGTTATTGCTCACAGCTGCTCTTTGCTACTGCTTTGTTCCCTGTTAGGGTCCTCATCAATCTGCCAGCACAGTCATTTCTGCCAACTCTCCCCATATCACTGCAGACAAGGCCAGCTGGGAAGCTCAGATCAACAGTTTCAGCAAGCCAGATTGATTTTGCCTTCAGGAAATTTGGGATTGCTTACACAGGCTGCACTGCTGGCAGAGGACAGGGATGGCGAGAGACAGGGATCAAGAGGGACAGACACTGGGACCAATTGCTGACCCCTGCTGCAGATTCCATTTCATGGAACCTTGAAGTGGCCCTTCATCTGCTTTTCTCCAACTTACAAAAACACACTTCTGCCATCTCTGGCTGACTTCTAGGAATGTCCCAGTTACAGGCAAGGATCTGGCTTTGCATAAAGATTTTTCCAAAGGCTATTTGACAAATCCAGATTTCCTGATTGGAAAAAAATGCTGTAGTTTACAGTGTTGGTGATGTTAAAATTTCTAGGAAATATACTTTTTTCTGGATTTGCCTTCACCTGGATATTTTTAAAGAGGAATCAGCTGTAATATAAAATAGAAGTGTTAAAATAAAACTCCATACACAATGTGAGACCCGTTGAGTCTGAGCATGCCAGCAAGCCACATTTGACACAACAGTCTCTATTTGATATTTTCTAAAATCTTCCTCAGCGTAACAGAATGGAAGATGTCTTGACCGTACAAAAAGACCATACATGCAATGTAAAGTGAGGAAAAAAACACAAACTCATATATTCGCCCACAACAACCAGTATGAAAAAAAAAAAAAAAAACAACTTGGAAAATAATTGAAAATAATTATTTGAAGCACTGTTAGGGTTTTTTTTTTCAGAGTAGGCAATTAAATATTATAATGCAAAAGTTATATTAATTTTAAATTTCAGTTTTGACAAACAGGCTCTATAACTGATATTTACTTCTATTTCAAAACCTGTAAAATAGAACAATCACAATTCCTAGATTTTGTAACGTTACAAAACAGTTATTAAAATAACTGCACAAAAGAACATGTGCCTCAATTTCCAAAGTATTGTGTAGCAACTAACATCTTTTCTATTTCTGAACCTAAACTGAAATCCTAATTATATCAACAATGTGAATATTTTCTATGTTTAAAAGTTTAATTTTCTTCTTAGGGAAATACCACAATGACCCCCCAAGAAAATACAATAATGTCTGCTTATATTTCCATCTTGAATGTACAGAAGTGTTACATTTCTGCCCACTCACCATTCTTAACGATCACAGGCCCCAGTTCATCAGCATCTAAAGAATGTGTTTAATGTTAATCAGAAGTAGTTTTACTGGCATTACCCAGTCCTGTTGACTTTAGTTGGGCAATCTAAAGCATTATGGAAATACCTGAGTGCCCTTCTGACCTGGGACACGTGCCTGAGGACAAAGGTAGAAACATGCACCTGAATACATTGATGATTGTGGCTTCCCTTTAAGTATATCCTGAGCTTTTATGTTCCGATTGAAACTGTAAGTAACTCAAACTCCGTATTTTCAAGTTTACTAGTCTGTTACTAAATTAAAACACACTAGCTGTTCTGAGGTCCAGAGATAAATGTCTAATATTTTGGCTGCCAGTAGCTAAGGAACACAGCTCTTGTAGGCATGCTGATGGCACCAAGCGATTACATAGATGCACATGGCTGCTCTGACAAGGTAAGATGCTGTGTCAGCTAAAAACAGGTATCTTAGGTTTAGCTTTATCTTAAAAGAACATTTCAGTAGAGGAGCGGGATAGGGTTGGTCTCTAGTGAGAAGAACAATAGGATGTAATCAAACAAGAAAACACAATGTATTAAGAAAATTAAAATAATTTAGAAAACCAACATAAACAATTACTGATGCTGTCCTTTGGAGTAACACTAGAGACAGTTTTAATACAAGTGAGATGTGTGTAGAATTCACTGAACTCTATCTAGATGCCAACGCAAGCAATTCATGAGCATGCAACACATACTGCTAAAAAGTAATGCAATTAAAGCACATACACTGTTTAACCTGCTCCCAATGATCCATTACTAAAAGCTCTTCCCCCCCAAGAAGCCCATTGCACTATATGTGGTATAACATACAAGAGTATAGCACATGCTGCTCCATGTCCACATCTGCACACAGCTCAAGAAAATAGCTTTTTGAGAGGATAGCATCCATTAACAAATTGAAGTATCTCTATTTCACATTATTCTTGAAACAATCCCAAGCCCTCCACATAAATTAGTTCGCTTTTACCTTTATCCAGTGCCTTGATGGTTAAAGTCAAAAGCAAGGGAGCAGAATGGGCAATCTAACAGCCTTCCTAATTACTGTGCTCTTGGCTCCCAGAGCCAAGATAACATCTTTGTAATTTAGCTGCTGTAATTAATAATTTCTGATGTCAGCAGAAGTCTACTCAACCATAACCTGAAGCTGAAATGTTTGAGCTTTTCTTTCTCTATTTGATAAATCACCTAAAACTCTGAATACTGGAAAATAACAACAACAAAAAAAAAATCTTAAAAGTCTATTACATATGAAAATTATAAAATCACCCACTTAAAAATTGTCACCACCATCACTTAAAAACTCTGACAAAGCTGTCTCCTGCTCTTTATGAAAACAGGCACCATCCTCCCCCTCCCCTTCTCAGCCTGCTCATCCTAATGAGGCTAACAACATTGCTACTATAAATCGCCCATATACAGCACCAGGTCAGCTACTCAAAAGCTGCTTTTTGAAAAAGGCTTGCAAAGTAGTTAGGCTCAGACTTGCATTTTTCCACAGTCTTTCAGCACTTTTCCATCTTGCACAATCATCATCCACAGAATTGGTTCCTCTGTCAACTTGGATGGCACATGAAACCATCCTGTGATCCTCAGGACAGATCCCCTCACTGCAGAAATCTTCTCCCTTTGCCAGTCCAAAGCAAATGAGGCATTAAAATCCTGCTAAGTGAATGCTGAAAATGCACCTTCTCTAACAGTTGGGTGTGGATTCTAACTTTGCTGGATCTTCAGTCAAAACCAAAATTACAATGAGCTGCTGAAAAATACGTTTGTCCAAGACAGGGCCTTGAGGCTTTACAATATTTCAAGTGCAAACATGGTAATTATCCTCTACTACCTAAAAATTTAACTATTTATGAGTTGATAGGAGAATAAAAATTAAATAAATGAGGTGCAAAAATGACTGAAACTCCACAGCATCTTCAAATAATTAAAAGGAAAAATAAAAAAGCCAGATAAACGTCAATGTGCTATGAGATACTAAATACTTCAGTTTCCACAGTTTTCTTCTGGGATTTCCTACAACACTGCCATCACTGTGTCAGAAATCCAAAAACCATACACAGACCTTTGCATGGCTTTCTTTTCAAATTGTTATGAAATGTGACAACCGTTTGCAAAAGAATGCATGGAAATCTACTTCAAGAGAAGTGAATTTAATTATAGTTTTTATATGGCTATTAATCACCCACCTTCTCCATGTCTTCAGTTACTCTCTTAATAAAACTCATTACAGGTATTTTAAAATAAACTATTTTGTTTCTAACCCAAGGTGGAGCCCAGGGGCAGGACTGTTACCATGAAACACTTTGTAAAGCCAGACTATGAAAAGTAAACCAGCAAAAAATGAAGAGAGACCACTTCCAGCTGTTCTTTCTGGAGCAGAACCTAATCCTTTTAATGACATTTTTTGGTGCAGAGTTAAACTGCTGTAACTGCGTTGTGAGCTAGTCAGACCATTTTCATGTTTAGTGATTACTTGGGTTTATGTCCAAAAAGCTGAAATGCAGCTCGCTGTCAAGCTCTGTTTAGAATTCATCCAAGGTAACGTTTCAGGTTTTACATGTAAAGTACCTATTTTTAAAGAGAATAACTCATAGAAGTATATAAAAAAAAAAACAATTAGTGTCAAAAAAGGTTGAGTAGGAATAGAGTTGTAGAGGCTAGAAAACTGCACCTTTTCTTTTCATTTAATCTTTTTTATATCAGTGCTAATAACCTTATAAAAATAACACTGGGCTTTACTTTCTCCCTTAAAATCTGACCAAGAATTTGACCAAGCCGTTGTCAAACTTGAAGTTAATGCAGCTGAGCACACAAACGTAGGCGCTCTTAAACCCACTAATCTCTGGGAGTTTACCATCTGAAACACTCTAAAGCTTCACAAAAGCAATCTGACTTTCTACCGAAATCCATCATTCTCCTGCTCTAAAGCAAGAATTCCAAAGGCACCTTCTTCACACACTCACATTTTGCTCAGAGCCCCTTCAGCCCTTCACAGCCTAGAGTCACCAAATGCAGCAGCCAGCACACCTGTACTGCTTGCAAAAGGCTTGACTGGTGGAACTTGTTTTTTTGGCCATTGTTCACAACAGTGGTTCCTCTGGCATTGTACAGCCTAGGGGGTTGTTGAGAAACTAGAGCAAGGCACTGCCTTTGACCCAAGTGCTGGAGGAACACAAACTCCCAAATATGTCTGAAAACTTCAGTGTAAAATGCTCCACCCAGCTACCAACACCTTTCTCCTGGACTCAAAACCTATAAATAATGTTTTTTGTGTTCCACATTCACTGTTCTGTCTGAACGCTTGCTGTGTTCATAAAGCAGTTTATACATCAGCCTTACACTGGGTGCACAGAGCACATCTGAGGACAGTGGCACCTTTACCTCACTGCTTTGAAGGCCACAGGATAAACACTCATCCCTGACTCCACTGACTCTAACTCATTTGCACCAGTGAAAGCCGGTCTTCCTATCACAGTAAGGTTATTGTTAAATCTTATGCTTTGTTATGCCTTGGTTTCTAAAACAGTAACAAGTGCTAAGAAGTCTTCTAATGAAAGTCAGATATCCTTGTTTACATAAAAAGCCTGTGGTGCTCTCCAGAAAATAAATCCCTTGTAAAGCATATAGCCTGCATGTGACAGTGACGGACCGAATAAACGCACAGAGGTCAAGCCAAAGCCAGGGATGCTGTAATGGACAGCCCTAGATCCATACACCTCCTCCGGACTGAGGGGATGGGGAGGAGTTCCCTGGCAAAGACCTCGGTGTGGATCACCACTGCCAGTATATCTTCTCCCTCCTGGGCCCAAACACCTCCCTCCTCCATGCAAGTGGAGAAGGTGCCCTGCCCAGAGGATGGAGAGTTATGACAACCAATCACCAGATTGTTCTGGTTTCCTTGCTCTACCTTACTTACCAGTTTATCCTTTCTTCTCTCCCAAAAATAGATACCTTCAGGATCACATGACCTCCTCATAAAAAGGCACTATTTACGTTATAACTTAAAGAAGAGGGGTCACTTATGAAAACACTGACAGGGTTTCTGAAACCAACATCCTGCCTGCATGCTTCTCCAGCACTGGACTGAGCTGGTGAGAGCTCAGCAGCCCACCAGCAGTTACTAGTACCTGGCAGCCTGTTTTGCCAAAGGCTCCAAAACACAGTAAAAATGGGCTTAAACACTAAGAAGAAATAGAATAGATTAGCTAAATTCTTACAGGACCTATGTAACTAAAACACAGAAAGAAAGGCATGAAGGGTAGTATAGAAAAAACAAACAAAAACAAAACAAACCCAAAGCAAAACAAAGAAAAATATGCAAAAGGCACTTAAATTCCCTGCTGCTGAGTGGGCTTTCAAAAGGGGCTGGACCCACCTGCCCCTGTGGCCACTTGCCCTCTGACAAAGGCCACTCGCTCACCCACTCCTTCCAGCACAAATGGCCAAACTGAATTACTTGGCAGCCTCACCCAGGGAAACGTGGCCCCTGAACACATCCCCAGAGCCAGACCCTCCAGCAGCCGGCAGGTACAGTATCACTCCTTCGCTCCCCAGTCTTGTTTTAACCCCTCTTGACGCTGTAACTCCACTAGTGACCCCAACACAAACATCATAAAGTCTGCAGGCTGTAATCCCGAGCAAGAGACACGCAGGCACAAAAGCCAGAAGTGATACACATGTATGAAGCAATTCACAGTCAGTGCTGAAGTTCCTCCTTATTCAGAATACATTGTAAAACTTCTACATAAACTGATCAAGACAAAAACCTGGGTGCAGCAAACCAAAGATTTCACACAGAAGTGCTTCCCTTTCATAGCAGTATTAGCTGCAGTTAAAGACATGGAGACAAAGATAATGCAGATGATGGGGACACTCCTCCCATCGGGGGGGGGGGGGGGGGAAGGGGAAGAAAAAAAAACTAAATTTCCCTTCCTAAAAAAATAAAACCCCCCTGACGCCTGTTTTCAAAAAACCGGAACTTGGC
>JANHGN010014555.1:0-66997 GCA_024605025.1 Megaceryle maxima | reverse complement strand
GGGTGCTCCGGCAGCGAAGTAATTGCCGGGGGAAGGAAGGCGAGGGGAAAGGACTGCGTCTTCGGGGGAGGCCCGGGCAGCCGGGGTGTGGGGGGGGTGGGAAGAGAGAGATAAAAACACTAAATTTGCCTTCCTGAAAACATTACAACCCGCTGACGTCTGTCTTCAATAAAGCTGAACTTGGCAATAAAAGGTGTTAATTTGATCACAGGGGCACAGCACTATCCCTCAGGAAGCCAAAGCACTGAAAAACAACCGTTGTTATCACGTCAGTGATTTACAGAACAGACACATAATCAAGTGAAATAGTTCATTCTTTGTAAGGTGGAAGATACCGACTCCTCCCAGTTCTGAAAGCAGGTTTCTTCCTAGCAGCCTAACCGCCACAGCCTAAATAGTACCAATAACTCCTGGTTTATGTCAGCCTTTTAAAAGTCAGTACTCGGACAAATCGGGAACCGGACAGAAATTTGCACAGGAGCGAGAATAACAACTGTATATTATGTCCTAAAAAGCAAGTGCACTCTGGGCTCTGATCTGGCCTGAAACAGCCTTCCCCCCGCCTTTGTTTCCTTGCAGAGAGAACTCGTTCCCATAGAGGTTCCTCTGCACAGAAAGCAAATTTACAGCGCTAAAATACAACAAAGCCCCACAGTTTTCTGAGACTAAAAGTATGTAACACTGGTGGAAAGAGCCGGTTAGATTGAAACCTAGGAAACCATAAAAATATTAACCGAAATACCTCTTAGGATCCTGAAGTTAAGCCAAAAAAAAAAAAAAAAAAAAAAAAAAAATCCCAAACAGATACAGTAATAGCTGTCAGTTTTCACGTGTGGAATTTCCTATTATGATACTCAGGTATTTGTGATCTACTAAAAATATATCGATTTCGTGTCGTATACAAAGATTCAAATGAAATATACAGCGGGGAAAAAAACCCAAACAAACCAAAAACCCCCCAAACCAACCTTGATTTACTCCGTCATCTAATGCGCTACTATTGCTCGCAGCATTTACAACCTAAACCTGCTTACACAAAGGTGTAACACAACACACTTCCATGCTTTGAAAAGTGCAGAAAATCTCTTACCTTGCAATATTCCCTGGCCAAAGCACTTCTCCACCTTGTTGCCCATGAAGAATTCCAGCAAAGGGGCTCAGATTTATTTTGCAGGTTGATACCTTCATTAGGCTACCATCCAACACCCCCCTAAATAAAACAGCTTGTAACTAGTCTAGGAAGAGACTTGAAAAAAAGAGCAAGGTTGTTTTCCAACAGAGCCCTCCAACATTCAGCAGCTCTGAATGACACTGGCAAGTAAAGCCTAGCTGGAAGGTGATCATCAGAAACTTCCCCTGGAAAGAAATCTGATCCTTCAACAAAATTAACCTCTGAAGTGCTGAAAAAGTGAGAGGTCAAGACTTTTTGCTGGGACTAGGTCATCTGTGAAAAGCTGTAACCTGATGGCAGCAAAGCGGCAGACTGGGTGCCTCCAGATCACATACCGTATCGTATGAAGTAAAAGCTCATGTCAGCAGCCCTGTGCTTGAAGGTACTAAATGACAGTATGTGATCTCAGCTACAAGCCTACGATCTCTAAAAGCATATTTCCTACTCTGCTTTTATAAAGGGATTCAACAACGTGACTGCTTAAACAACTTTGTTTTATGAGAATGTAGCAGGAGACATACCCCACGTTTTAACATAAAATATTTGAAATATTGGTAAAGTGGAAAAAAAAAATGGGGGGGGGGAGTAGAAAAACATTTTCAATACAAATAGTATTGAAGATACCAATTTCTGTATTGGTATCCCAGTAAAGACCTCATGAAACTTGAAACTGGGATAACATATATAAGATTTATCCAAGCAGTGATTAAACAAACTAATCCTTATTTTCAGATGTAAAATAAGGAGCTTATTACTTCCCTTTATTTCAAGTAGAATAGAGATGGATATTTATACATATTTGATAAAAATTTATGTTGGTTAGCATTCAAAACTCTTATTTTAGCCTAATATAAATACTTTCTGATGGGATTCCTCCCAGATCTCTGCATTCTGCCGTAGAAGCGTTTGGGGTTTTTTAAAGTCTGATATGGGAAACTACCCCAGATCTATTTACTGTGGGTAGTAGGGCTCAGAGGCACTGATCACTCTTATGCTGGATGCTGCATTACCATAACCTGGGAACATTAGAAAGCCTGTAGGACCATGAAAACTGGAAAGCTGGTCACTTACAGACCATGGAGACTCATCACTCATGGGGTGCCCTGTGTGCTAATGGACTCTGAGCAGGGAATGGTACATGTATCCCAAAAAAAGAGAAATACGAGAAATAGAAGATGAATGGCAGTAATAATGTAGGTGATGGGAAACACGGTAGTGTTGGATAGCCATGAGTAGCTGTGCACAGAAGGCAGCACTGGAGCATGGAGTAGAAGACTATTGAGAGAGATCAGGGAGCCCATGGGTGGATAAAGAACCCAGGGGCTGGTTGAAGGCCACTGTGAGTAGAACAGAGTCAGTGGGAGAAACACTACAAGTAGATGTGTGAAGAGTCTGGGGACAAGGAGTTGGAATAGGGAAACTGAGGTTAGGGGTGAGATCTGGAAAGACAGTCTGAGGCTGCTAAGAGATACCTATCAGATGTAAAACCACAATGAGGAGAGAAGATGGACTTGACAAACAGTTGAAACTCTGTGAATCAGACTGCAGAATGGAGAAAACATCAGGAAAAAAAAAAAAGCCTGAGCTCATGAAATCAGGAGCATATTACAGTAATATGCACAAGGAGAAAGGATTAAATTCAGGATGGAGTTTACAGAGTTTAATACATTTTGTTATTTAAATGGACTTGCACAAAACACTGACTCTTGCTATAGTTTATACAGTTACCAGTACTGACCAACACACTGACTTCCAGCCAAGTGGGAATATGCAAGCCCATTCCCATTACTACAGAGAGATTTGTTCACTACATTTCTAATCCAGCCAGGGTAGATTTCCGTTGTCCAGGTTACCAGTGAGAGATCCAGTCATGAAAAGGAGATGGGCTGCCTTTCAGATGGAGGAAGTGGAGAAGACAATACCACACTGTCATCTTAGCCTCATCTCAAGAAAACCATCAATCATTTGGCCCAAAACCAAAGAGAAGAGAAGGAAAGAGTAGGCAGAAGTCAACTATAGCCATGTATTTATTAACTCTGTTCAGCTTGGCTACCCTGTCTTAAATAAAACACATCATTTAGCACAATGCTGTATTTTTGGTTGAAAGAGTTAAAATGCAAGTATTCAAAAGTTATACAATAAAGACTTTGTGGAGATACTCTGCTGCCAAAACATTCAAATAAATGAGTCGCAGTCTGAGCTTGTCTTTCTTTGCCGAAGTCTATATTTTAGTGGCCATGATGTTACTATAGCAACACAGAGGACTGGTAATTTAGAGGCTGGTGGATGTGACAACTTGCAATTTAGAACAATACTATTAAAAGCAGCTTGGGAAAAGCATCACTTAACACAAATGTTTATGTTTTAAAATTAAAAAAAAAAAAGTGTTATTATTATTATCTATATTAAGTTAGTCTGGTGGTGCATAAAAGACAAACATGACTCTTCTGCTTTTTGGTATGTCTGCACCCTAGAGCACAGCAAACCCAGCCCTTTCACAATGTTCACGTGAATAAATGAAAAGTTGCAGATGTCATTGCTGATATTAGACAAGAATCACGTAGCTTGTTTGAAACAAAAGCATGTATTATCAATAATGAAAATCAGAGTAAAGATATTAATGGACTATTATTAATCCTTTCTTGCCTCAGCTGAGTTTAACTTGTATCCTTTATTAACAAATCCCATAAACTGCTCCTCATTCATTACCTTAATCATAGAATAGTTACTAGAGATAACGCTGAGATATTACAGATACTTGAAAGAATCACAACTAGAATAGCAAAGCTTCTTCTAATTTCTAATATCCTTCCTGTCGTCATCAGAATAGCTCCCACCTGCTTATTTCTTAATTATCCACTCACAGCACTGTATAGGAATTAGATACTGAAGGGCCAGAAATATTCTAATTCCAAAAATATTAAAAACTGAAATTGTAACCTAGGGGAAAAAAAAGGAATCTGAACATCCCATCTGTTGAATCATTGGCTCCAAATAAAACCAAAATCACAAGATTAAGGTACAGCATTACTCTTGCTACACCAATCTACGGCCCCATTGTCCTGCATTTTCCTGGCAGCACATACAGCGCAGAGGAGGGGGGATTTTGCAACATAATACCCATAACACTAAATACAGAGGAATATTTCCAGATGAATTTTACATGTAGTAATAATCATAGTTTTATGGGTCAGGAAGTTCAGAAGATTAGTGTGTTATGGCTGCAGTTTATAAAAGCGTTTGTGTTAGAAGTTTCACATAGCAATCGTGTGAGATAAGTTGTGAACAGCTTTACATTAAGTTCTTTTATGGTAGTTAAAGTTGGGGAGAAGTAAAGAGACCCCAGGTATTAATTTACATAAAGAGCAGCTGCTTAGTAAAAGCTGCAAAGTGTCCTAATACTGTAATAAAATCATTGCACCTCCAATTACTTATTCTTTCTCCCCACAGTCATGTGTTAGTTCCATTAAACTATTGTAAGAATTGTGTTTGTGGTCTGAACAGAGATAAAACTGTATGCAACAAAAAAAGATTTATCAAAGAAATGTGTGGTTTGGTTTTCATTTGAAAACGCCCAAAACCATAATTACAGGTTTGTATTCTAAGTTCAAGTAGCACAAATCTTTCTGCATTTCAAACTCTCCCCTAGAGAACACCAAAATGACTGAAAATTGGGGTTTTACTGCAATATGTTAATTTCCTTTAATTTTTTTTCTCATTAGCTGAGATACATCAGTTAGGAGCTTATAAAGTGTCTGCATTTGGTGACTGCAATGATTATAAAAGTAATGCAAGCAGCAGAGACTGTAGAGACGTTGCGCTTTGCAGTCTTTGTAAGCAGTTTTATAATGTGTGGTATGAAGCGTCTGCCACATTTCACCCTGGAAGAGACTCCACTACAAATGGGTAAACTGATGTCTTAAAATAATTTCCACGGTAATTTTTCAAGACTCCCTTTTCCTTTCTTTCCTCCTAAAGAACAATACATTATTTAGACAAATATATTTGTAAAGCCAAAACATATTCTGAACAGACTCAAACTGGCTTTTGAACACACTTCTATCCTTTTAACTTAAGCACATTGGACACATAAATTTTAAAAGTACTTTTATTTATTAAATATATGCACAAGAAAAATAGAAACAGGAACATGGCAACACTGCTACACCATTACAGCTATTATAGATCACACTATAGGGTTAAAATTCTATTTAGAAATGTAGAAAGCTACGTTTTGTGTTTAAGTAAATATAAAACAAAAACAAAAACAAAACCAACCCCACCTTGTCATACTCATATGTAATTTTCTGTCCTGGGAAGGTATTTCTAGTTAAATCCAGAGGAACACTGAAAGAAACATAAACTCACAGTAAGAGAGATGGTAGCAAACAGATCCTAGCTGTTACAAACCTGTGAAGCTGTGGCTTTTCAGTGTGGTTCCAAAGAGAGTCTGGGAGTCAGGAAAAGTGGGTCTGGAAAAATGAAGACCTGTTTTTTAATTTCCCTCATTCTGCTGAATGAAAAAGGCACTAAGTCTTCAGACTGATGAGGAATATGCTCCACAAAATACTCTTCTTTACATTCCTAAACCTCAATGGTAAGAGTCCTCTCTTGCCTTAGAGACTTCCCTGAGAGCAGACAATTCTATTATGGTGCTGTTGTCTGGATTTTTTAAAATTTTTTTTTCAGAAGTGTAGAATATTTTGTCATGTAGGTAGTATCTTACAGAAGAAAGCTAAAAGGAATTATCTACTACATGAGTACATATGCAGTGCATAGGAACTGACCAGTCAGACATTCAGGGAAAGATGGTGAGATTCTTCTAGTCTCAAGGGAAGTCCCAGTTTCACCTGACTTGAAGAGTACGATTTTGGCCCTGAAAAGATGGTGCATACACCAGCCAAACATGGAATAAGATTAATGATTATGGCATTGATAATGTGTCAGGGAAATGGCATGAGACAGACTTAACATTGAACTTCTAGGAATTTCTTTTCACTGGCCAACTGTTAAAGAAAACCACAGCTTCCTCTGACAAGGTGACATACATGCCTGATAGAGAAGAAATGACTATTTATATATGTGTAATAGATGATAATAAAATGGTTTTATAACATTTTATATTTACTTCAAAGATTTTTTAAAAAAATGCCAGTAGCCTACATGGAGCACTTGTGTTGACACAAGTGCAAGGCATACTTTTCATGATACCCGCTTCAAATGAATAAGCACATCAGAGTGAATAAACACAAAGTGCTACTTTGTAGTGGCAGTGGAGAAAGAGAAAGGCAGGCAAGTGGAGATAATCCAATAAAAACGGACGATGCTGATCAGTGATGCAGCTTGTATGCTATTATCTGAAAGGAATTCCAAATGAGTGCTGAATCCAGGGGTTATACTCAAATGATCCAAACATTTATTTCTAAATTTAAATACATTACCAAACTCCTTGAGTTAGAAATGTTATCAACGAATTTACTACATACACATGTGTATGTTTTTCTATCTGTTTTCTATACTGTTTTTTTTTCCAGATATAGCGAATAATCAAATAAATCAGGCCAAACAGTTCATTAGTAAGAATACTTTATACAAAATGGAAAAAAAAGTCTGATCTTAAAATGCAAACAGTTAACATAGTGAAACACAAGCATGAAATATCATTCATTGTTTTAAATGGTTTTCTTTGTGTTCTTCTCCAAACCATAAAAATCAGTCCTCTTTCCAAAGAACATAACACTGCCAATCACAGATTTTAGAACACATGCCATTGACGAAAGAGAAAAATTTAATTCTTCAGATCTGAACTGCTGAATGGAAGAACAGTTTCCTTCTACATGGCTGTAAGCCTTTCTTGTCCTCTGCAATCGTAAGATTTTCAGCTTGACCCTTAACGTATGAAGTTATAAAACTAGCACATCTATCACCATTAGTTTCTTCTCAGGACTCTGAAAAAACACTCTGGGATGAATATATAACACATGTCCATATATATATGATTTACAGTTTACTTTCTAAGCTTTCTAACATAATGTCTTTGTCAACAACCAGCGTAGCAGAGAACTGAAACATCAGATACAAAAGAAGCTATACAGATCTATGGTCTGCAAGTGAAGTTTTTCATGGCCAGTGAGGTAGAGAACAGCTCAGAAAGAGATCAAATTTGAATTACAGGTTCTGTTTCAGCCAGCTGGACCAGGGACTGTATCAGAGACTGCATTCAGGCCCAAGAAGGATATGCCATGCGTAGTATCTACAGAACTATGCTTAGATATTTATGGTTGAATAAGCAGCTCTCAAAGTAGTTGTGGTATGGTTTTAAAAAGTCCTATAAAACTTGATTCACCCTCCTCTCTGCTCCTCTCCTCCTCCCCCCCAAAATACTGAAAACATTATTGCTTAAGCAATAGCAGTCATTAACCATCTCACGGCACCCACTGTAAACGCACTGCTGTCAATTATATGTATCTTAGTCAAATCCAATTCAGTAATGATCAATAGAGTTCATCCATCTTAACTACTTGGACCTCCCCTTAATTAGATATATCTCTGCATCTACAGTTGTTTATTGCTGCTGTGATTGTTAAAAGGCTAATATATCCCACTAGAAAAGTAAACTCATTTATCCTAATTAAAGTAGAACTATTAATTCAAGCTAGCATCATTATAGTTGGATTTTTAGTGTTTGCAAATCTGTATTACTAAGTCTATAAACATTCAAACCACATAAACACTTCAACTGAGTAAAAGACAAAACAAAACACAACAAACCAGATAAACAACTTCAACAAAAAAATATTTTCCTATGAGAGTTCATCTGCATTATTCTAATAAAGCAAAGAGATCTACTTCACTGTAAAAGACAAGGTTATTCCAAAGACTGTCCGAACCAGAAGACATGCCTCTTTCTCAGATTACCTTACAAAATCTTTCCCCTCTTTTGAACATGTTTCCCATGTGAATTGCTTTTTTCTCCTTATTCTTACTGGTACCATCTGTCAAAGACTAACTTGCCATTTCCAAATTCACAGGAGACTATTAAATGCAATATAAAATTTCAGACATTTCTCCTCCCTGCCACTGTTACCTACGCCTGGTTAAGAAAACCAAAATTTAAAAAAAATGTACAATTTTCCCAATGCAAAAGGTAAGTGAATCAAACCACTTCCCTACAAGACAGCAGCTTTAATTAGTGCGTATTTTTAAACAGAAGTCTTTCTAGTGGTACATTTATGGCTTTGCAGATAATGCCTGCAACTTTATAGACTCCATATTTTTGCTCATTCAGAGACAGAAATCCTTAATTAACAAGTAAGAAAGCCCCAAGCTTTAGGTAAAACACTGAATTCAAACTAGTATTTGAAAACTGCAGCTGATGAGAAGTATGCCTTCCTTGCAAGTCCTTATCTCAAGGACCTGTGGCAATTGCAACTTGCCCAGGTGAACTTCTGACCTTCACTAAGCCCAAATAAAATTATAGCTGTAGATCAGTGGAGAAGACTTGTGGTCTTCCAGATTAGAGTAATGCAGCAAGTATTTCAGGTAGCTTTAGAGAAGCTTGACTGGAAGAAATTTCAGATGGTAGACTTGCTTTTATCAAAAGGTCAACGTTTTAGCTTCAATGTCAGTAAACTGAGAACTGATGGTCCACTGTTCAAAAATTATTCACTTAGAGTGAAAACGCCTCTGTCCTTGCAAACACAGAAAGCATTGAAGGGTTAAATGTTGTGCTTTTATTCCACCAGAAAGACAAGATGACAGTCAACCCATCATTTAGACACCGTAGTGTACCAGTTGGCTTTGCCATGGTTGCTTTTGTGGATCACCCCCTTACTACTTCGTGCAGGCAGCAAGCTGGTGAGGGAACCAAAGCTGCAGAATAATTTCACCTATGCCTTGCAAACTTGAGTGAGCAGCACCTCTTCAAAAACATTAATTTCCCTCTGGAAGAGCTAATATTTTTAATTGCTATAGATACTATGGTAACTATAAAACATGCAGAGTGAACTGCAATGGGACATGGGAACACTGAAGGCAATAACAACTGAATATTGATGTGGGGAGACACTGCACTTAACAGTTATTTTCTTTTGAAACTGAACTGCTAATTCCAAACATCTGTGCCCGATAGGGCCCAGATTCCCTGATACCCAACATCGTTATCTGATACCTGAAAAATTACTCTGGAAACAGCCTGTAGATTATATTCTTACAGTTTCCTAACAGGTAAATATTTCTATTATGTATCTTATGAACTATGTTAAATATTTAGGCTGGAACACTAGATAACAACTCTTAGATCTCTTCCCAAGATGACATGTTTGGGGTGATTTTTTTTTTTTTAATTATTTATTAAATTTTAAGTACTAAGCTCAAAATAGAGATCAGTGGTGTCAAAATACTATCAGGAAAAAAAAAAAATCAGTACAGCTATAAATACAGAAAATGTAGCTACACAGCGTTACAAAACATGGTTCAAAGATTCCTGAATCGGGGCTGCATTAGACTTTACAGATGCACATCTGAAGTTACTGAAGTGGGTCTGGACATATTACAGATTCAGCACCACACAACCTCAGCTGTCACATCACTCCATTTTATAGGGCGTCATTCATTTCCCCCACTAGGCACCCTCGTCCTATGGGCCTACTTCTACACGTTTTATTCATTTAAGTTAGTAGGTCGAAAGGACAAGTGGGAACTTTCAATTAGACATAATGAAATGAGAAATGCTAGGCATCCATGAGAAAGGAGGAAAGAGAAGAAACAACTTCAGTTCACCAGAAGT
The DNA here is from genome assembly GCA_024605025.1 of Megaceryle maxima. Taxonomy (NCBI): domain Eukaryota; kingdom Metazoa; phylum Chordata; class Aves; order Coraciiformes; family Cerylidae; genus Megaceryle; species Megaceryle maxima. Next base: position 57,038 of record JANHGN010014555.1, on the reverse strand, counting down.
CCAGTCTTCTAATGGCTAGAAATACTATGGTCGCAGGATACAGAGCATTGATTTAATATAAATATGGCTCTGATTCAGGAGTTTCAAGGAGTCACTTTGTCCACATTATTCTACCTCTCTGCAGAGACAGGTCTCACCTGTCCTCCCCAGGTGGCATGAATTCAGTAGAAAACTACTAAACTTTGTGCTCTGGCATAGAGGCACAAAAATATACACAAACATGCACTCAGTAATTAGGCAACACGTGGTTAATTATTAGCATACATCATTGCATTATCATGCATCCTTTTGTTTAATTTCATTTTCATTATAATCAGGTGCAAGGACAGATGTTATCGGTGCCAGAAGTGACACTAATCCTGGGCTACCTCTGGTATGTGTGGTTATCTGCAGGGCCCGTCTAGCTCAGACTGCTGCTGTTCATTGTATCAGCTGGTTATTTGCACTCCAAAACTTTGCAATATTCATTAACGTGATGCATGATTTAACAATGAAAATACTAAGTACCAAACCTAAGATGAGCATTATTGGCTGTAATTAACATGCATGTGATCTGTATGCAAATAATGTCCTTGAAAACAGTGGCTATTAGCATAACAAGTGCTTATTATTTATTGAGATGCAACTCAAGCAGGCATCCTGCTGGGGTCTAACATCCTTTAAACAGCACCATCTTTTCTTGCTTCGTTTACACATTCTTCTCTCCTCTTGATGATTAAGAGCACAGAGAACAGGGAGGCTCCCTTCTGTGCCTTTGTTTAACGGGGGAAGTCTCGTGTGTTTAATTGCCCTCGAGCATCTGATCCAGTTCAAAGCTCAGCAGAGCCCCTCCTATGGTGCTACATTCCCCTCCCACCCCCACCATCAGGAATTGCAGGCTCTTTAAATGAACCGCTAATATAGGCAATTTCAGCTACATTATCTCTAATTCTTAAAGTTTAAAGCAGCTAGCTTTAGGGTGTTTTTTGTTTTGTTTTGTTGTTTTTGTGTTTTGTTTAGTTGTTGTTTGTTGGGGTTTTCTTAGGGCTTTTTTTTTTTTTTTTTAAGAATAAAATGGGAATAAAGTGAGAGAAAACAAAAGCTCAACTGTGCAAAGTCATAAACCTTTTTAATGTCACTCCACCCTTCTCCTATCATACTTCAGATGAATTTAACCTCTTAATCATTCAAGCCATGAAATGTAACAGAAAAGCACAACTTCCACACACCCTACACCTCCCCGTAGGTCTTTCTTGCTGGGCCAGTTCTGTTGCCCTGCCTGCCGAGAGGTCCTTCCCCCTCATCCTGCCACTATGTCCTCACTCCACGCCCTACCCTGCAGAAATCCTGAGGTCCTAGGGTTTTTGCAGGACTCTTTACTCTTTCCTAGAATTTTTCTAAGAGCACAAACTCGCGAAATTGTTCCTTGCCCAGTAATTCCTTCCCCTGCCCCAACCCTGATGGGTTATACGCTACATGTTTGTTCTCTCTGAGGCTACGCCCTCGGCTTCACAGATGACTGTGTTACGGTAATGAAATAATTGGAGAGGGAATTATTTCAATTATAATTTTGCCAAAATTGAGCTGTTTGGACTGACGTTTTCCAAGCTGCGTGCCAACGTAAGGATGGACTTTGGTCTCAGTTAAAACCAGCACAATTTCTGAGTATCCTTAGAAAAAAACCCCATGATTTTACTATTAAGTTGTATATCAGTCTTCCCTGAAAAACCTTGTCTTGCAACAGACATTTTTTATTTGGTTCTAGAGGGCCCTGGACAGTAAGTCAAGAAGGAAAGCTATGAAAGCTGAGACTGCATGTAGAGAATAAGTGGGAAAAAGAAAAGGAAAACATTTAGGAGGAAACTCTTAGAAATCGAAGGGCCAGGACCTGCTGCACAAAAGAAACATAACTGGGGACAAGAAAATTCAAGAGGGCCTGGAAAAGGCAAAAATAGCTGTGGGACATATTGGAAGGGAAATACCAGAACTGAAAACATCTGAAAGTTCACATGTTGAAACATCTTTCATGATGGAATTTAAAAAAATTATTGCTTTTTTTTCATTTTTATGACTCCTGTTTGACTGCAGGAGACAGATCTGATGCAGGGGTGGGCCACTGCTCTACCCTGATGGTGGCTGTTGCTTGGGGAGCCTCTGTTTGTTGCAGCAGATGGACTATGCATAACCTCAATTTTCTGTTAATGCTCTTTGTCATCTGCAGTACGTATATAGGCCCAAATTGTTCCTTAACGCTCTTTCTTTGAGATCCTGAGAACTTTGTAGGCCCAGCTGCTAATCAAACACAACACCCTTATACCATAGTGGGCACATCAAAAGCAGTTTAGAAGCAGTAACAGGAATTCAGTTGAAAATGCATTTTGTTAAAAAGAGGTTTTAACTACTCCACCTTCTCCCCCCCTTTGGCAAGCTTTAGATAAAAACTGCCAGTTCTGGCTACTGCTACAGCAACATTTCAGAGATGGTTTGCCGCTTAATTAAATATCCTGTTGATTTTTTAAAAATGTAACTCTTCACAACACTAAGACTCCTTGGACCCTATGTTAATTTTCATAGCTAAATCATCTAGGGGAGGATGTGGGAGTTCAAGGACTTCAACCTTAATTCTTTCCATCCCACTTCTGTGATCTGATAGCTCCACAATAGCCAAGAGTCAAATTAACACCTTTCAATACCTTATGCTGGTATTATTTCCAGCAAATAATTTGGCAGGAGAGACAGAGAGAAATATTCTTAAAGAAACAACCAACATATAGGATGCCAAAACAGAGATCCCTGCTCCAGTGAGGCACAGCAGAGACCTCAGCTATTTCCGTTAGAACCTTAATCACTGCAGCACTGCTCTGTAAGGGAACAAGCCCCAAAGCATTATCTTTGTTTTATCTCAGTGCAATAATGAAATGGAAATAATTGTAAACTAGCCTCTCATCTCTCTGTCCTATTTCAACACTGGCAGAATGTGGCCATCTTGTTAAGGCTGAGCTGTGAAATGGTGTCTCACTTTGCTATCAGACTTAACATAAACTATTACTGATAAAGGAAGCTCTATTTCAGTGAATTCCTCTAGAATTAAGGAGTAGTCGTTGGATATCTTTATTCAGAGACTTTAATGAAGTGAACTGCACAAGGGACGATAGGATGAATATCAGTAGATGTATCCCTCCCCCCAAAACAGAAAACTGCATTAGTAGTTAGGTTAATGGAAACACTCATATTTTGCATCATAACAGGCACACCTAACAAACTACAAGGCAAATCCCTGCCTTCAGTATTAATAATGAAATAAAAAAAGATTGAGACAGAAAACCTCTCTTGGGTTATTCACACCACTTTCCCTCTAATGTGTGATTGTGCTTTGGATTGTATAGAGTTTTAGAGAGACAAAGTACAGACTTCCCAGAGAGTAGTTTACAAGTCAGTAAGTGCCAGAGAGGTATTCCTTATAATGATTATGTTTTCCTTGTCTCCCTTGAATTCATTTTACTTAAGTTATAGCTACAATTCACTACTATTCCTGAAAATGTCCAAAGAGAGTTTTGTTCTCCTCCCATGATCTCACCCAGACTTGCTTAGCCAAGTTATGTTACCTTTGGCTCTCTCTTTTTTTTTTTTTTTCCCTCTAAAATAATCCCTTGTTCCTAAATGATTCGATAACATACACATTGCCATAACAAGCAACCACATCGCCATGTATTGCAAGCTCCCTCATTCCAATGGTGTTAAAATCTAAAAGTGAAATCAGAGACTGAAGTCATCAAATAAGAGGAGAATGTATCCAAAGTGCAGAGTGACTTTGAAGATTCAGAAATGTTTCATGGATGTAGCTGGGTCTCAGTAAGTCACTGAGAACAAAAGTAGACATGGTGAAAGCCCAACATTGAAAGCACAAGGCATTGCTTGGAAAGAGATAAATGGCTGCAAGAGAAAACAATTTGGTACTATGAGGTGATGGTGGGGGGAAAGGTAAATTAACTGGGTCACGTATGACTGGAATTGTGGTGGTGGAGAGGCAAAAACATATGGTATGACTCACAGGAAAGAATGATTATTTTATCAGTCACATGTTTAGCTCATTATAGCTAATGTAAGGTCAGCTCATGAAAACATGATAAAATCAAGAATTGGTCAGAGGCTATTGCAGAAAGGGATCCAAACAGTAAGCCACAGCATGGAAGACACCTATGATTCTAACCTCTGGATGCTGGTGTTGGAAGCCAAACCACCAGCATGCTTTGACCAAAAGGAATGACAAGCAACTTCATATTGCCATATGGCATATTTGCCTTTAATCTATCTCTATATATATAAAGGCACTTAGTGGTTATCATTGGAAGCTAACAAAGAATTTCAACAGAAATCAGAGCACAGAACTCATATCCTGACTTCAGAAATGCTCTTATAAAGCACAGATGGATAAATACTCTAGCTAGGCATAGACAGAGAATACACACAGTCCAAAATACAGATTAAGTGAAATATAAGGCTTTCCTGGATGAACATAACCTCAATGAACTTCAGTTGGCACAGGATACTCATATTTCTTTCCCATAGGCTCATGTTGGTGAGTCTTCCTTCTCCTTTTCCGTCTCTTTTTCTTTAGAGATACACAGTTGTCTGCAAATACATCTCTAGCTATTTCCTGATAAGATTCCATTCACCCCTTCTGCATTCAAAACAGTTCCAGTTTTGGAAATGCAACATTAGGTTTCAGTCATCTTTGAAAATAAAAATTAAGCCTTTGCATAAAAATGTAAATGAAACATAAAACTATGTATGAGTATATCAGATAGTATCAAATAACATCAATAGTTTCAAAGAGATGTTTAAGGCATTAAGTCATGTTATGAAGAGTAGTTCTAGCTGCAAGTTTCATAACAAGAATAAATCAATCTTGACAATAAACATGAAAGAGGGAATAAAACCTTTTTGAACACTCAAGGTGGTTTGCTCATTTCCCCCAAACCAAAACGAACGAATTAGTTGATATATATGAAAATTAACTTCAACTAACAACATAATCAAAGAAAATAAATTTTAAAGTTAAAATTAGATTAAAAAGATAAAGATATTACTTTGGGCTGATGAGACCACATGGTAACTCCACAGCAGCTGCTGAGCTGAGCCTTTGTTAGTTAAGAAACAACAAAAAAAAGTTTCATAGTTAAAAAGAGCTGACCTCAGCCCTTGGACTTTGCTCAGGCACTAAGCAGACTTCCAATGCTTAGCGCTGATCCTCTGGCTACTTATTGACCACATCTACCTGGACACACATAAACGCAGCCTCTGGCAATGGGGTAGTTACTTGGGCTCCCTGTGCTGACTCTGCACACAGATTTTGCACTGTTCCAGTGCCACTTACATCAAATTAATTGGTCTCAAATTGCAGCAATCAGTGTTAATAAAATTAGATGGTTTATTTTTAGTAAGAATAGAAAAAACTTTTACTAATAAAAACAAATTACACACATTCTCTTAATACTGCTGTAACAGCACAATTTAGGTCCAAGTGTTCCCACTGTAGAGTATGCAATTATTTATCCTGGCCAAATATATATTTAACTGCATATACTTAAGCAACACAAGACTATCACGCGAAAGCCTTAATGCCTGTTTATATAATAGCAGAGCGTTTTAAAGCCCCATGGAGCTGTGTTAACACCGGGCTGTTTCAGCCTCAGGATGTTGGAGCTCAACTCAGAAAGATCAGGGGCAAAGTGACTACTTTTTCTGTGGAGTCTCAACTTTACTGTGAATCCTGTCATAAAAGGGTCACAAAGTTGCCTTGTCATACTGCTGGAAAATCCCTGTACCATGAGGAAGCAGAGGAATGGAGAAAAGCAGAATAGGACTTACAGAGAAGGAGGGTAAGGATCACCACTATGGAATAGCTTGTTGGCCACCAAGGAAGTTATCATGACACCAAGGAATGCAATAGGTCCAAGAATCCCAGGGCAGAAAAAATGTAGTTATATAGTTGTTCCCACCACTCCACTCTCAGCACCCCTACTGCACAACACAGCACAGCACAGCTGCTCTCCAGAACTAGAAAGTCCCTCCAGTGGGGACAGACACTCCTGCACTACTTCTGTCTGTGTAGACACAGGAAATGAGACATTAATTTATTAATCAGAACCCATTATAGTTGGCAGATAAGGTCTGTGAGAGGAGAGAATAGACTGCACCTTTTTCTAAAGTGCAGGGAGTGAACCTTCATTTTATCTGATCTTGCCTCAATGACTGCTAGCTCAGGGAACTTTTGTTTCTTTTGACATCAATGATCCCCCTTACTTTATGACCTTAACACGGGAGTTGCCATTCAGGACAGCTGAAGGAGATGACTCCTTATGAAATCCACATCCTTTTAAATATCACAGAATGTTAGGGATTGGAAGGGACCTTGAAAGATTATCTAGTCCAATCCCCCTGCCAGAGCAGGATCACCTCGATCAGGTCACACAGGAATGCATCCAGGCAGGTCTTGAATGCCTCCAGAGAAGACGACCCCACAACCTCTCTGGGAAGCCCTTTCCAGTGTATTGTTACTCTCACCGTGAAGATGTTTTTTCTCATATTCATGTGGAACCTCCTATGTTCCAGCTTGCACCTGTTCCCCCCTTGTCCCTTCATTGGCTGAGACAGAGAAGAGCCTGGCTCCATCCTCCTGACACCTTTTACATATTTATAAACCTTAATGAGGTCACCCTTCAGTCTCTTCTTCTCCAAGCTAAAGAGATCCATCTCCCTCAGCCTTTCCTCATAAGGGAGATGTTCCACTCCCTTAATCATCTTTGTGACTCTGTGCTGGACTCTCTCAAGCAGTTCCCTGTCCTTCTTGAACATTCTTCCTTTTAAATATAAGCTCAAGGTTGTGGATGACTTGCAGCTTCTCCCACTATGCTGTGGATGTAGACACGTATTGGATATACGGGGCTGGTAGTACCATCTAATGTTAAACATTTTTATTAGCTGTCCAAATTAGGAGTCTCCTTTCCCTGTATAAGCAATGGATCAAAGCATCTGAATATCCTGAATTCCTTGGACAGTTCTCACTGATGATATAGAGTGTCCCCTCACCCCATCTGCAGGACCGTGTTGGAATGCTCTTCACTAGAGGGGACAAGAATGGGAATAAATGATTGAATATTCAATAAACATAATCAAGAGAGCAAAGAAAAAAAAGTAAAAAACCTTCAACAAAGCTCAGAAGAGCATGCAGGAAGACTTGTGCATCTTACAGTTGGACTAATTTTGATATAATTTTCCAAACAATACCATTATAGGAAACATGTAATCACCAAACTTAGGCCCTGGCTATTAACATTAATATTTCTATTAAGATATAAGCTAATACTAACAGAATATTATTACAATCACAAGAGAATACATAGCTGTAGAGCAGAAGCAAAAAAAAAAAAAAAATATTGAAAAATTCTAGTGAAAGCTACTATTACGGACAACTCTGAACTGTGAAGGGCAAACAAAGACCAAATGGACAATCTTTAGGTTTTCTGGTAATGAGACATTTAGTAATACACACAATTAAAAAAAAAAAAATTCACGTGTCTTGAAATTTGCTTTCCAGCCACAATGAGCTTCCACGCTCGTCAAACAGCTTCAAACTGGGATTCTTCTTTTGGAGTCTGACAGCTGTCTGCTACTAGTTTTATCTATTCAGTCTCCAAATCCCAAACTCAGAGGTTACTGGTGTAGGTCAGTTGTGAGACTATGTTGACTCTCTTGCCATTCGACATGGAAAACCAAATAACAAAGTCTGCACTATGTCAGCAAGCATTTCACATTCTTCGGTTTGTCATGCAAAGCACAAAGACCCCGATACAGTTCAAAATGGTCTTTGTATCTACAATCTTGTTTACTCTTGGAATACAAGCTTAATTTCCCACATGCCTAAAGTGTTTTAAAAGCCACTTCATAAAACAGAAAAGACAGTGCTAATCTCTGGCAATGGAACCAGAAATATTGAGGGTTTCAGAAGAGCCTCCAAATCTGCCGTTAAATCAACATACACATAAAGTGGGTGTGTAAGAAAGGAAATGTCACTTCAGGAAAATCTAGTTTCAGTGGCGTAGGATCATGATTTTGTCCACCCTGGATGCAAATTAAACATCTGCTTAAATTAGGCAGATTTTCCTATTTCCTTTCTGGAAAAGGTAAGGTCCCTTCACTTGTACAGAAGCCACACTGCAATGTTGTAGGGGAAGTGACAAACTGTCCACAGTGGAATATAGGATCAAAAAGAACTGACTTAGCCATGATGAGTTGCTCCCTTGAGGGCAACTGCCACCTTCCATCAACTTTGTAGTGAACTCCAGTTCCTGGCTTAAGCATTTTAATTAGATGTTAGAGCAGAGGTGTAAATACCTCCTAAAATATAAAGGAATGCAGAAGCAGAATCACAGCAACAAAAGCGGACATGAAGAAAAAAGGTGAACAAGAAATGCAGTTTCTAAAGCTTAGATCCAGACTATCTGTTCAGTGTTTAGATCTAAACAAAAAAGCAACCCTGGAGAAGGGATTTAAAACTATAGTGACAGTTAAGCATGTAAAGGTTGCCAAATTTACTAATTTAGGAGGGAACAGCTCACAATTGAGGGGTGTTTTGGTTGGTTAGCTTGGTTTTAGTGTCGATCTCCTCACTGGAAGACAGTTCTTGGAAAAGCAAAGAACTCCACTGCCTTGCCAGCTTGCCAGGATACTAAAACAGGTATTAGATATAAGAGTAAGGTAATTCTTGGCTTCTTGGACATACATAGGTCATAACTGTAGGAAAATCTGCCCTTTTTCTTTTTTTCCTCCCATGGATACATGGAAAAAGGACTCTCCTGTAGGAAAACAAATGGCATATTTACAAAATTCAGTTAAATAATATGCACAGAACTGCTTCAGCACCAAACAACCCCCTATCAATCATACATCTGATATTGTTATATGACTTGATAAACTAGATCCTGGATAGAAATTTTTAAACAAATACAATCTCTGCTGAAAAAATGACCTGCTTGCTGAAGTCATCCCCTCCTCAAAACTCTTTCTACCCTTCAAACAGCTCCCAACCTCACTAAGTTGATCATGGGAAGCAAACTCTTTGCTGCCCATCATGCAGTGAGTAAAACTACACTAAGCCTGAGAGACAAACAAAACTTTTCAACACGCCTCCATTCCATCACACCTCTCTAAACAGAATTGACACTACTACCAAATCTTACGTAAGTACTTCCCAGAATGTAGCATACTTCATATAGTGTACCATATGTATCTCCAAAATTATTTGCTTAGGGAAAAAGCCCCAAGGAACGTGTTACTGTGCCTGCTGAATGAATTCACATGCAGGCCACAAAGTTGAGAAGAACCTGGTTACGCAAAGGGGAGCAATTCTCAAAAGGCAATTCACCTCTGACCTTTTCATCTTCAAGGGAGTTCTAAAAAGGATCTTCAAAGAATAAACTAGAATATTAAAATACTTGTGCACATTAAACCCCATGGATTCAATAAAAAGACAGCTGTTACAGCCTGTAATAATTTGTTCCCTCTCCCCAGTTAACCCCACCATGTGACAGAGGTGATAAACCATCCATCTTTCTCTTTTCTGCAGCACACAAACGTTCTACTGTGCCTTTCCTTGCTAAATCTTCCTCCGCTTCATAGGTATTTTCAGTCTTAAAGAGTTAGTCTGAACTACTAATACACCCTGGTAAATTTAGAGCAACCGTTCTTCAGTAATGAATATTCTTGCTTCTGTTTTAGACCTGAAAAGCTTACGTGCCCAGAAGTCTTGTCATCTTCAGCCCACTGAAATGGATCTGCCAAAAGATATTGCTTCCCTTGACTAACTTTGCCTCATATGAAAGTAGAACGTCTGTGATTCTGTGATTTTCCTTCTGGTACTGCTAATTTCAGCCCTCAGGCAGAGCTACTATACTTTTGCTTTCAACTACTATTTGTTGCTTAACTTTGCAATTACTTTATGTAACCTAAAACCACTTTGGATTACAGCTTGTAAAAAGATTCTGGAAAATAAAAGTATATGGTATTGTGATTCTAATCAGCAGATCCCAAGGCCATAAACTTCAAAGAATCTTTGCAATGTGAATTTCCCTGTTTCTGTGAGTCCATTTTCAAGATAAATGTGGGATCTTTCAAAGACAGACAGATATGTATCTATAGGTTCCATGGTACAACTCGCACATTTAGAAGCTGTAGTATTTTTTTCTAACAGTGATAAAATCCAAACAGATGGTCAAGCAGAGCAGAACAACTGTTAGGCATGAGTAGTCTCACCAGTCCTGTGACTTTGCTGTTAAGCAACTATATGTGGGCATATATTTACAAACTGCAGTGAATCACAGCACAGACACAGTGAGCAATGAATACTTGGGTGTTGGCATTCACTTTTTAATCTATACTATTTTAAAACAATTTAGAGACTCTAAAATTATTTTGCTACCAAACCTATGCTTATATAGCATATAGGATCCTTATACAGGGGTGTTCTACTGTCCTACCACAGAAAAAAGTGGGGAAAGTAAAATTTATGAATTATTTTAACAAGTGAATGCAAGTACAATTTCCAGGGCTTTCTGGAAGTGAAGTAACCGTGAACGGATGGCATGAAATCTTCTTGGTCGAGGCGCAACAGCTGGGCAGAAACCTTCTTAGCCGAGATCTCCTGAGGTCTGTGGATGACTTTGATGGATATAGTTACTCCGTCTCCTTACGGAAAGGACATCCTCCCTCCACTAACCCATCCACACAAAATACCAGATGTCTCTCCCTGCAAGTTCATTTACTGTGAAACTCCACAAACACTTATGTCAACACTCCTGAGGGAGGATTGCAGGAGGGGGAGATGCTGTGGGGGAAAGAGATGATGGGAATTCCGCTGCCATTACAGTTCAGGAATATCTATTTCTTTGCGTTTTTACAACAATGGGTTCCATCTGAAATTTAAGATATAACCCAATTATGTTTTAATATTTTAAAACAAAAACTATCTGTATGTTTCTATTCCAGATAAATTTTCTCTGTTTTATCCTTTTCTTGCACATCACACTATCACTGCTAGAGCAGCAAAACTGCAGTGATGATGAGATGGGTAGTAATAGGGTCGAGTATTGTTAAGTGACATTCTTTGTGAACGGAGCACTGAACTCCTCAGCTGCAAAGCCAGGAATTGCAGACACCTTCATTTAATTTTACCTGCTTTGTCTTGGTTACTTTAAGAAAAATCACACCTCACACCCCACACCCCCCCACACCCCCTTCTTTTTCCCTTATGGTGTAACATTTTCCCATTGTCTGTATAAAGTAGCACCTAAAAAGAAGAAAATATGATGCATCTTCTTATGCGATACCCATCAGCACCATATCTGTAATTCTGCTTTCACTGGAATCTGCCTCCTTCCAGAAGTAGTGACATATCCTTCTCCCCCCACTTTTCAGAACAGGCCAGTATTGCCCCCAACTTGATGACTTGCTTCAACTTGCTTTTCAGCTCTTCTGAAGTGTGATCCAAGTTCCCATAGTTATGAAGGCGGTCCAACATTCTCCCTCCAGCACTGAACACTAACTCATCTTTTTAGTAATCTCATAACTGGAACAGGATTCAAGAAATTAAATTGCAGTTAGTGTATTTAAACATACTCCAGTCAAAGAGTTTTACTCCACAAATGAATGTTGTCTACTACCTGAGCCAAGAGACATATAAATAACCTTAATCTTGCAAAATAACAGCAAAATACTACTCTTCAGCAATTTTCGAAAGCCGTAATTTTTAATGTTTGTAGAAATGACTATAAATCATACCTTCAGAAAAAATGTGCATTCAGTGACATTCTTATTAATAGTGATATATCTGTGCTCTGTATAGAATGTCCTCTGGCTTTCTGCTTAAGTTCTGTTTCACTTCCAGTTCTTCTTTCCTGTCCATCTCCTGTCCTGGTTCCACAGTCTCCTCTGGGATTATCCAAAAATCTTGCCTAAAGCAGGAATGCTGTCGAAATGCTACCAACTGCCAGGAGACAGCTTCAGTCATAAGTCCAAACTTCTAAGAGTTAAACTGAATATGATCCTGTTTATAACTAGGAGTCTGACAAGTCTGTCATTATAGTCATCATAGATCTGAACCATGATACAGAAACACTCTTGAAGAACACGATCAACAACTGATCCACGTTTTACCTACAGTCCACCAATGCCATAGCTCTTGGAAGTATCAAGACAACATCATCTGCTAGCTGATGAGACAGGTCCTTGTACTCAGAAGCTGGGATGATCTTTTTATGCTTTATGCTCTTATGCAAAGAAATGCAATTCATGCAACCTCAAGTTAAATTGTAAAAGAGAAACAATCCAAGTTAATCATGCTTGGAAGTAGTTATTTAAGCGCTTCATGACTGAGGATTTTTTAAAGAGTCATATAGACATCTCCCTAATGACAGTATTAAAATTGCTCTTGACAAGCTCACATTCATTTATATAGTCTCTTTTCACAAGGATATGACAAATCAGCACAGGTCTGAATTGTGTTCTCGCTATATAATAGGTTACACAAGTAAGCAATGGCAGAAAGGTTTACTCAAATATAAATTTCAAATTTCTTCTCTCTTATCTATGTGTATTCATAAATGGAAGTTACATATATAAAAGTAAGGGCAGGATTTAGTCTCAGATCAATCAGCTGTGCCTGATAATGTGAAATCAACTTAAATAACCAGATGGTACACACTGAGTCTATATAAATAGAAGAGACAAAACCATAGGTATCTAATTTGCAACCTTAAAAAAAAAACAAAACAAAAACAACAACCCAGAAACTAAATAAAAAGGCATTTTTTAATGCCTGTTTTCATAAAAAAATGCCTTTGTTCTATGGAAACACAAATTGTCTTGAAGTGAATAAATAAGCTCAGCTGTCTTGTGCAATGATTCCATTAACCTTGCAATCAAGCATTAAATTAAATTGCCTTGTTTGGATTTCCCTGCTGCAGGGGAAAATGTACCTTTTAAGGTCTGTGCTTTACATTACCAGAGCCAATGACTAAGAGCTTCACAACTAAACTTCTACAATTCCTAACACAAGAAACTAATCAAGTAACCATATGACAAAAATTCCTCTGATAACTTTTTAATGATTAACCTTATACTCAAAGGTTCATAGCCTTTCACACTCATTCTCCCATGCATTCAATTAACATCTGCTTTGAACAAGTTAAATATAATCTTCATCTGTTTTCTAGGTGTACCAATAAAGCAGCCCAGCACTCCTGCCTGCAGCCTCCATTCACAGAAAGGAAAAAGCGATTCACCACCACACCACTTTGTTCAACTACTTTTCCTTAAGCCAGTTTTCACTCTGGAAAACTACTGCTCAAACTTAGATATTTTTTTTGTTGTTTTGTTTTTGTTTAAACTGCACAATCACAATCACCCAGTAATCAAAGAGCAGCTATTTTTAAATCACTGCCCTATTGTCAGAAAACTCTGATCTCCTGTGTTAGGTGAGGCTTACACTCTAAATAGAAAACACTAAATCAAGACATAATAACGTCACCAACTCTGGGACCAAGGGTATATTTTATATATATTCCTGTGTTGCAGATAAATTGCCAGCCATACAGAGCCTTTATTGTGTATAAAGTTCATCCCCTCCATTGAATTGAAAGAAGAATTTTCAAAGCTGAAACAACTGACATGAATTAGGGATTGCATTTCACTGTGTCACAACGCCATTTGAAGTGGAATATATTTAAATGGGCAAATAATCTCTGTTGCTGAACATACATAATTGGTCCTGATGTGTGGTGTCTTGAGGGAAGGAGCTTAGCAAATAAAATATGAGAATAATGTACATGCCAAGAAAAAGTGTTGCAAGCACAGAAAATATTGGACTGGGGAAGGAATCTGTAACAAGGAATATTGCTAGCTCTCCAGAAGGCTGACTGTTACTTAATAATATAATTGATATTATTTCAATTCTCTACTGTAAACAGATCACTTCTATTAATGTGTTCAACATTCAGAAGCCACAGCAACACAGAGGAAGATACTTAATTAGTCTTCAGTTGCATCACCAGGTGGCAAAGCCTCCACCCACTGCCAGCCAGGAGCAAGTGCTGTTTGTCCGAGTATGGGTTTCAAGTTGAAAATTTCAGAGAGAGATAGGAGCTCCTGAAAAATTCAGGTATATTTTACAACTGGCAAGCATATGTTGACTTGGTAATTGAAATGGAGCTGAGATTCTCTGAGAGGTTTCAGTTCTTTTGTTTAGATTTACCATCCTGCTCTTTACTGTTATGAAGAGAACACCGAAGCAGATTTAGTATGGCTTGCTTTGAACACAAGGCAAGATCCTCTGTTCTTGCATTCCTTAGTAAACCTTGCATCACTATCAAAAAAGTATCAGTCATATGAAACTCAGTCAACTGCATTATGTCCTAGGAAAGACTTACTGATAACAAAACAAAATGAGAAAAAAACCCCTTTTAGTTCAGAAATTTGTTCAAACCTGTAACTCAAAATCCATGTTTTATGCTTATGGGCCCCTCATGGAAGAAAAAAATATGGTTCACTTACATCAACAACAACACTCATCAGGCTTTGGGTTTGGAAGGGAAAAGCAGTCTTAGACTGATGCCATTAAAAACAAAAGTATTTAACCCATTTATCTCAACTCTAACAAAATACAGGTCTCAGTGTTCATCACCCTGTCTTCCTTTATGATTGCACTCTCATAAATTATGGATTTTTAGTCCCCTTACTGATCTTTGGCCTTGACCATTCGCACTGAATCACTGGACTTGGGAGAATCAGTGGAAATGAGCAGATAATTGGGTCTTTTTTTATTTCAAACACCATTAAAATTTAAGTTTTACATTTTCTTGTGCGGCTTCCTGTCCACAAAAACCCACATGTGATCAGAACAAAGCAATCAGAAGACAGAATCAGCGTTTATCTTGACACCTCTGTGAACATATAGCCTAAAATATCCTGGAGAGACTTATATCCATGTATTCAGTATCCAGATTCCCAAAGCTATTTAATTTTAGAGATCCAATATGCATCAGGTACAGCGTGAATCAAAGGTGCCATTATATGTAAGATCTTGCTAGATGAGACCTTACCTGTCAGCATCTCCGAGTCCCAGTGATGTATTACGCTGCATCGTCTCCCGCATCGCAGCCATGCCATCCGGCAGCCGGTTTAGCCTTCGAGTGTAGAGGCCCAGACCACCATCAGTCATATACCTTTAAAACAGCAAAACAGAATGTCATGTTTAGCAAAACAATAGCACCTTTAGGTTATTGTAGCTCCTATCTTCTGCATGTTTTTAACTGTACGTTGCAGTTTCTCCACTTTTAAGTTAAAAACATTATTTAGAATATGAAGCAATGAAAACATTATCCTTGATTAGATCGGAGATTTTTTTTTTGCCTCTCATCATTCTCCATTACTTCTTGCTCTCTTTCTCTCATCCATAAGAACTGAATTTCAATGTAACTGTGACAAAGGAAGAAAACTTTTGTTAAGCATGTCTAAATGGAAGTAATTTAATATTTGTGAATGCTATCATTGATGATCCCTTCCTGTCCAAAAAAAAAAAAAGCATGGTTTGTACCACCCTGAACTGTTTCATGTGGGCTAAAACAACACAATAGAATTCTCAACCCTTTTACAAGTTAACTGCAAAAATCACATTGAATTAATCCTGGGTTTTGTCAACAATCCATGACCAATGAGTATCCCAAGATTACCACGAGAAATCAAAGTTGCAGCATGAATGAAAAATTTCTTTCAACCTTGTTTTGGCTCCTACATTGTACTCTGTCTGCAACTGTGACCTATAGACATTGGTATTGAAAAAGTGTTAGTATTCTTAGATACTAAGAAATGCTGGGTATAAATATGATACTTCATAAACTGCTGAGATGACATATTTCTTACTTTCTAGTTTAGACAAATTAAAAATGAATCTTAAATTGAACAGAGTTGATACATGGTGGACAAGAATAGATAGATGCTGTTGATCCTAAGGAACAATTCCTTACAATAATGCAGGTTCTGTCATTCAGTATTTTTGCTGAGGTCTGTACCAATGCAGGCAGCAACAGCCATCATATAATGTATCTTCAAGATGTGGTGTTAACCAAGTAAAGAAAGTTTTAAAAATTGTACAACCACCCAACATGTTGGTTTAGTTTATGACTAAAATATTTTTATGTCTTAATACTGAAATTAAGATGTTAACGCTAGTCTTCCCTTCTTGAATAGCTTCCCAACAAGCTACCCTACATCAATACCTCAATAAAGTTTTAAAATATTTTTTGGTGTTTTACAACAGTAGCAGGTAAACAAGTTCCAAATGTCAAAATAAAACAGGAGGATTTTTCTCTGGGCTTAGCTTCATTTCTTAAAAGTATTTCTGACTACAGGTCTACGTGAGCTAGCTTTAAACAGGAAAGCAAGTCTCATTTGCGTCTCAAGATGCTGGCATGGAGTGAGCTCTGCTCTCCTACCACCAGTTCATCAGCCCAGGCACATCTCCATGAGCAGCACCAACCATTGTACAAACACACCATAAAGATTCTCACACATCTGAGACTGAAACAGCTCTAACAACACAGCTGCTGTCTCTGGCATATTGTTGGACATGTAACATACCTCACAGAGTTAGGAGCTGATGGGATTGTATCCTCTTAATCCATTAGCCACTCTTAGCAGATTGACAGCAGCCCACAGAATAATATCCAGATGCAAAGGACACCTTCCTCTTGCTTAATAAGGCACAGAGCTTTTTCCCTAACAGTGAGGCACCCTCATCCCCAGCAAATACAGAGAGATGTCACTGGCTGCCGCCAGCAATGCCTCTGCTGGCAAGATGGTACTGCAACAGAGGTACTTTACCCAAGTCAAACTCAATTTCTACATTTATAAAAATTAGATGGTAGAGTCAAGAAGCCTTGCACAATCTGCTGGTTTGCATTTCAGTTAGATATATAAATCTGTATGGAGTTTTCCCTGGAACAACTGAGGAGTTTCTCTGGGGAGTCTAACAAGGGTTGTTAAGCTTGTCAAGTCAGACACAAGAGTATTCTCCGTTGAGCAAGTCTGTGGGGACGTGATTCTCCAAACTCATAAACAAAGACAGTAAAAACCATGAGGAGCAGTTGCACTGTAACTTGTGCAGAATTCGCCCAAGTTCTAGCATTCTAACTTTTGTTTGACACATTTTATAAATATTTTATCATGGAAGAATATTTTTTTCTTAAGGTACTAAAATAAAGGGAAAGGAAAGTGGAACTTAAGACCATATTGTTATAGAAACACGCAAACAGTGTTTTGCAAAAACATCTCATGTACATACGGTAATTGGTTTATTGCAGGTACTTGTCTGCACACGAAACATGTTTCTGTACAAATATCCATTGTAGACATACTGGAAAATGCAGCTTTTGTCCTTGCTGTCAGATTTCTGGCATATGACTAGTCCTTTGATAAAAAATGTCAACTACAGCTGAACTGAATTGTTCTCCAGACTTATCACTCATAATATGTGAAATGAAATGTATTACTCCTAAGAGTTAGCCATGCTGAAATAAATGGAAAGTCTTCTCACTAGCATCAACAGACTGCATTCTGTACGTAGAAGCTCAGTAAGCTGAGCTATTAGAATAATTCTGCAGCTGCATCAAACTGAAGACTCACATTGTCATTGGTTTTAAGCACTCATACATCTTACATAAGTCAATGAGAGCTGGATGCATCTTTGACAGCTAGATTGTGAGTTTTTCTAACCGAGACTCTGTGAAGGAGCACAGACACAGACAATATCTTTTACATACTCTACACTAGAACAAGTTTCTTACATGCCAGAACAACACAAGATAAAGTTTTGTATTTTGAAACAGGCTTCTGTAATCACGGATTGAAAGCTTTATATCTTATTGTTATTACATGCAACGTACTCTACCAAGGAATGTTTCATTCCAAAAAGATGCCAAAACCAAAGATGCCTGAAGTCCTGCATGCCCCAGTTAGGTTAAAGAAGAAGGAATTGTACTAGCTTCTAAATTCTGTGGAGAAAAACATATTTAAAAAAAATACACTTTAAAAAAAAAGTGAAAAAATAAATTCTTTACTCTCCACTGGTTAGTATAGAAGAGATTAAAAGTTACTGGTGCCACAATCTCCAGCTACTGCTTTCTTCTCCTTCCTCTCCATCCCTTCAAACTTAAAATGTTGACTCTCAGAAACTGTCTTGCCTTTATGAATACAAAATTACTATTGCTGCAGATTTTTGCTTTATGAGAAAAGAGCATATAACAAAGGTATTTTATGTCTAATCTTACAAGGTTTTACTCAGGTAGAAATAAAACCAGGAACTACTATCCTGTATGCATATAGTTTTAACAGTACTCAGTGATGAGTGTATTGCCCCATCATACACCTACACAATAAGGAATGCCAGTATACTGTCCTCTCTACAACCCCCCACTGCAATCCAAATAATTGTATTAGGCCAGTTACCAAGTAGGTGTAATTTTTTTTTTTAATTTTCTCATTAAAAAAGATTACATATTTGTACTAGGTGTCTTGCTAGATTCATGAATCATAAGAACTTTGCAAGCACATCCAGTTCAAAATGAAGCACTTCAAAATGTTTTTTCTACCTGCCACAAAATAAGAAGCTTATACATAAGATCTGGGGAAAAGTGTAATATCCAGACTCTGACTTTAATGATTTAAAGGTTGAGTATAATAATACCTAATGAATGGGAAGTGAAAGGATTAAAAGGATGGTTAAAAGGAGTTTCTGATTTTTTTCAGGAGTTAAAGCTTAATACTCACCTCTATAGTTTCACTCCTCATCGGCAAAGAAACAAAATTAACAAAACTTCTTTGAACATGAAAAGGTTCAGGTTAAACAAGAGTAACATTATGCACTCCTAACACACAACTGGAACTTACAGCTCACTTTCTAGGTGACATTTTTTTTTCTTTAATAAAGTGGCTCCCTGCCCTGTATTACAGGCATAAAGTAATTTGCTTTGGAGTTCCCTGCACCTAAGCCTTTAAACTTCTATTTTTCTTTAGCCAAATACACCCTTTTTATGCCTCAGAAATTTTAAATGCTGTAGTAAGTCCTTCCAAGTGCAATATTTTTAGGATATTTCTGATGCTGAAGTAATTTATTTCCCTTTCCTGAAAGACACACTGAGGAAACAGGAACAAATTATGCCAGGGATCAGTAAAATCCAGTGGTCTGAGTCACTTGACTTCTGTCCGCACTCCCCACTTACCCATGTACACAGCCAGCCAACAGCACACTTACTTTTATGGTCTGACAACTCTACCACTTCATATATATTAATTTCACTCCTTAATGTATGAATTAAATGAATTTTCCAGTTTTGAAAATAAACAGCCAAGGGACAGCCATTCTTAAGTATTAGGGAGAGAAGAAGCAGTAGGTAAGTCAGCAACTCAGAACAGACCAGGCAAGGCTACACCTGGTCAGCAGCATGCGGCTCCATAACCCCAAACCAACAAGGGGGATAGCAGCAGTGTGCCCCAAAACTGGAGCTGACTGTCAGCCCAGGGGCTCCTGCCTTCCTCTTGGTGCTTTGGATTCAAGATTAGGTTGGAAATAGCTGACTGGGTGCCTCCTGGCAGAAGACTTGCCTAGCAACTCAAGTGCTTGAAACCTGAAAAAATAAAAAGCTTGTAGGTATTAGAGCTCTTGGATTGTTCTGTGCATCGATATCTTCTTTGACAGACAAGAATGTTCCTTTTAGCCACAGCAATAACACTGTTATCCTTAGTATTTTCTCATAAAAGTTTATTTTCTCAAAGCTTCACCTGTCTCATCATTATAGTCAAATGAGATCAAGAAGCTTAACAAGCTTTGAGTATCAAAGGAAGAGTCTTAATTTGCCAGTCGCTAAAAAACAACTGCAGAAAATTCTTCACTGCTGTTTCTGAAATATGATGTGATCAAAAGCAATCCTGTTACTGAAACCAGGAATATGTTCTGACTTAAAAAGAAATGAAAGCCTAATGGCAGGATGATAACAACCACAAATTTCTCAGTTTAGTGTGAATTTGGTCTGTATTTTCCACCATGACACTGGAATAAGACCATATTATCTTTTCCCCCAAAGTCTTTCCCTCTGTTATTCTCGCCTGAGCACTCCCCATTACAAGGTCCACCACAGTGGAGGTCCCTAACCAAAGGGTTGAACACATACCCTGTCTACAAACCTGTGGTTGGTTTAAATTCCATCCTTTGATCCATGTGAATTTCAACAAAAGCATTCAGGAAGAGAATTCAGTTCTGAGCTTTCGGGTTGGGACTGCAAATACAATGCCCAAATCTCTAACATTAGAACAAATACGACCTTTCAGGTTCAAAGAACCACAAACCTATCACTCATTTAATTCAAAATTTAATTTTATATTTGAGGCAGTCTATAACTTATTAATTAATAGAGGTTTCCTAATAGTCAGTAACTATTTACAACTGAACTAATGAATCAACTATGAATTGTTTTGAAGATGCTCAAACCCAAACATTGAGGAAACCCAGAAAAATCTATCAATTGCTTACAGTCTCAAGAGGATGGAAAAGGGTGTCAGCCATCCACCATACTGGAGCTGGGCCAGTGGGCAGTGAAACCCAAATGAACATCATATTGAAGGGTTTACCCATACAAAGGAGAGTAACTTCAGCACAGTAATTATGGCATTTAGAAGAAGGAAGGACTAAGCCCCAGGGTTCCAGTTCCCAGATGGTTTCTGAAATTGACCCGGTCATTTGCTAACATAAAATGAATGAGCCATCCTGGGAATGGTGACCAGAGATAGTAACCTGACAAAATCAGATAGACAAGATTGCAAAACATCCAAGATGTCAATCCTTTCAGGTGTGCAAACACCACTCTGGACCCCAGTGAAATACATGGAAACTCCTGCGTTAAGGGAGGACAGTTATTACATCCACCAAGCATAGGCTGCCAGCCTGGAGCAAGCTGAAGATCCACCAGAATCATACAGCTGTTTAATGGGATTTTGCATGTTTCAGTTTTGATTTAAATTCCTAATCCTTTCTCAGAATCTACTTCAATGAAAATCAGAGAAATGAGCTATAGATGAAGCAATACATTTTCCATGGTCCTCTTTGATTCTGTTAGGGAGAGGAACAACGTGTGACCAAGGAGAAGTAACCAGGGGGTGATGCTTCTCATAGGTTCTCAGCAGGATCTGCAGCGGAGGAAGTTATTTCTCTGGGACTTTCTACTCCCTTGTGCCTACCCCTCTTCTGCAGACCATCCACATCAACGAAGTGTGTATGGCTGCATCTCCCTCTGCTGGCTAGACCCAGAGTGGGACTGTATTTTGACCTTTAGAAACTCTTTTTGCTCAAATTGCAAAATCCTGTTGGGACTGAAACAGCAGTTCAAACACTGCTGAGGTGTTTATTACAGAAACAAACCCAGAGTGGGATAACGGCTATTAAATGGTATTTTGGTAGTCACCGATGACAGGACAGTATGTGCAAGTAAGCAAAAAATACAACACACCACAATGTGTGAGTTTGTTTTACTGACAAACACTATGTATGACCTAATATGGCCCTTTTTAGCTGTATTCTGAATAAAAAGCTTGATTCCAGCTGATCTCTAAGGTTATGACTTACAGGCCTACGATGTCTTCCTATGCTGAATACTACACTGCAAGAAAAGTTGAGAGCATGTTATCTGAGCTATCCTACACTGCTTTATTGATGAAGCTGACACCAGAACTATTCCTGAACTGAGTACAATATTTAAGTATATTTAAAATACTACGCAGCATTAATAATATTGAAAATGCTTATGCAATATTCTAGACATGTTTCCTGTAAAGAACTTTAAGTACAGTTCCTGGAATAATAATAACATTTTAATTTAAACACTACCTTTTTTTTTTTTCCCTTTCTTTCTCACATCACCAGGACATTTATGGCTTTAAATCCAAAAGCTAGTTCTGAACCAGTTTCAACAGTTTACTACAAAGTCAGCAGTTAAGGTTTCCTAATAACTTTTCATGTAAGTCAAAATTTTGAGTTTGCTCACCTGACTCCTTCATTATTTGTGTTAATCATCTATTTACCATACATAGCTACTATTCTGCAATGCTGAAAAGATGAAAATGTGAGATTCCAGTCCTAGCAAGACAGAAGGCAGTTGAAATAAACACTCTGCTCAAACAAAGGAGGAAAAAAAAAAACACCCTAATTATTCTCAGTCATGTTGTAGTGCTATAGCCATATAAGGAATGTTGTTTTACCCATCCATTGTATTTAGATGAAATCTTAACACTAAAATAACACCGTTTAAAGAGTAATGTCCAGTAAAATGACTAACCCACTGTGACTCAAAGCATACAGAAAAAATACAGGGGTGAAAAATGAGTCAGAAAATACTAGAGAGCATTGAATCCATGTACAGGGTGAACAGATTCTCAATCAGACCATGATTAGCTCAGCCACTCTTGATTTCTAGCCAGCAGCATGTTAACCTCAAGCAGCAACCATTCCTGTTGCAGACAGCTTAGAAGGAAATGGTTTCTCTTAACTACTGTTACCAAAACCAAATTCTCATTATCAGCAAACTGCACAGTCCTCCTTTTCTTTCTTTAAAACGTTAGCCCAAGTGAAGTTCTGTTACACCACTTATAAGCCTGACATCTGAAAAAGGTGCATCACTGTGACCGGTAAACAGAAGAATCACAGAACGGTTTGCGTGGAAAGGAACCTTTCAAGGTCATCTAGTCCAACCTCCCTTCAGGAAGCAGGGACATCTGCAACTAGAGCAGGTTGCTCAGAGCCACAGCCAACCTCACTTGTAATAGTTCGAGGGATGGGGCATCTACCACCTTTCTGGGCAACCTGGGCCAGGCTCTCACAAACCTCAGTGTAAAAAAAAGTCTTCCTTCTCTCCAGTCTAAATCTCCCTCTTTGTTTAAAAGCATCACCCCATGTCTTATCACAACAGGTCATGCTAAGAAGTCTGTCCCCATCTTTCTGACAGGCCCCTTTAAGTACTGAAAGGCCACAAGAAGGTGTCTCTAGACCATATCACTAAGCGCCACATTCAATCTTTCCTTAAACACCTCCAGGGATGACGACTCTACCACCTCCCTAGGCAGTTCATCAAGCAAGATTTTGAGCTGCAAGAATCCTATAAATATCAATTACACTTTATCACTCGGTGAAATCAGTCCTCAATTTCAGCTCTTCCTATCAAACTCTTTTTTCTCTCCTAAAAGATAGAACTCCTAAATTTCAGCCTACAACAGAACTCTATTTCACAGATGGTTTTGGTCCATGTTACTCAGGGGTACACAGGCCTCTGCACCACAGACATGATTTCTATCTAGGGCACAATCCTTTTTTGTGGGTTTGATTGACATGAGCAGAAGTAGAGGGTACAGCCTTATTCTCCAGCCTGGAGTGTCCTGCTCTCTCTTTCAGCCATGTTCCAAATCCACCTGCTTGTAGAAAGATCTCCAGGGAGCATAAAGGCTTGAATAAACAAGAAGGAATCATAATCCCACGAGCATCGCACACAAAACACATTAAGTTGTGAAAAGACATATCTGGAATGGGAATGTGTTGGCCCCAAAGCGTCAAATATAACAGGGAGATTAATAAAAGGGTAACAGGTCTTCCTCCCCTTGACAGCCACTACACATGTGAGAGGTCATCACATGGAGAACTGTAGCATAGAGCTCCTGAATATCGTACACAGGCTGAGTCCCTCTGTTCTCATCTAATGGCTGAGGGACCAGTTTACTGCTGGACTGGCTGAGTGAAGTATGAGAGAGTCTGCAAATCACTTTCCTTAATGAGTTACACTCCAAAGTGTAAGCTGGGCATGCCCCAGAGCCCAGCCTGGCATGCAGCAGAGCCATGGCCCATGCACAGGGCCGCTCACATCTACACAGTCCTCAGGTTCAGGCTCTAGAGTGGCTAAGCTGTCAAATAATTACATCTACATTTTGTTGGAACATCACTGGAACAGCCATGCTTCTGCAAAAAAAATGTTTTGCAAAGCTGCGTTTGTGGATCCAAAGCCATTTCCTGAGAAAATTTGTGAGCAGCACTAATCAGTATATCCATGTTGCTAATTCTGCAGAGAAAGCTGCATGCTAGAGGAATGAAAACAGGGGAAGAGGATTAATTAAATGAAAAGAAAATAATTTTAAAAGGCCTTTCTGACCAACAGCTCTGTTGCTCCATTACAGGGACAGACAGTTGTCATTAGAGAGCACTGAGGACAGGGGTAGTAATGTGCATATTAGTAGCTAGAGGGGGAGACTTGAGGTAGACAAAACCTTCTGAAAAACTCCCCTTTTGGAAGGGTTGCCTTGAGAGTCCCATTTAAGTTACAGAATCAGTTCCCACCTGGGCCAGTCTCTGGGATGGACAGGTGAGACAATTCTGTGCTTTGAGGTGCCACTTGCTGATGAGATTCTGAAGCCTTGAGCTCAGCAGCAGCTGAAGGAGGTGGGCTAGGTGCTTACTCACCCAGCTACTTAGTTTACTGCTACTTAGTTTACTGCTACTTAGTTTGAGAGACATTTTCTGCCCATTTGGAAGGGATATTCTTTCTAATCCTCTGAAAGCAATCCTGATGCTCTCCTTCAGCAGACTTACTAAAGGAGGCCAAACGAAACTTCCCATGACCCAGTACATTTCAGAGAAAGCACCAGGATCACAAGGCTAAAATAGTTTATCTTGGCTATTGGATTTATTTTGGCTGTAACAAATATTTTGGCTTCCTTCCCTATCAGTTTGCCAATGAAAACACAGATCCAAGGTTTTCGGACTGCAGAATTGTAGCAATTTTGAAAAATGACAAAGTGAAACACATACCAGCTAATAAAGAGCTATTCATGCTATAAATGCCCTCTTGTGCTCCTTTCCACTGACTGTAACTCAGCTTCTGGAAATATCAGGCCTGTTTGCCCTAGCACTGATCTCAGAGATTTGTTCAGTAGCAAGTCACACGGATGCTTCCTTTACAAGCAACCTCTTTGATTTCTAAGCAGTGTGTTATTCCTCTCCCACAAAGACACAATGCTATTCTATTTTGTTATTACTGGGAATAAGCTACATTGGGGAAAATAGCTTATGAAGGAGGCCACCAAAACATCTGTTCACACTGGAGATGATAATCCAGCATTATTAGGTGTCAGTGGGCTTCACCAAAGGTAACACCCTCATTTTTTCCTCTTTCTCCATTGATATTTGGATTATATCCAATGCTGTTATGGCAACGCAACACTGCAACACTCCCTTCTTGGGAAATCCACACACACAATTACTCTCCACAGACTATGTAACCCTGACATTGTGAAGCTGCTTCCAGGAACGCTCCCTCCAAATGACCACTGGTGCAGTGACGAGAGGACCTCCAAACCACCCAACTTTCAAACCCTGCCCACAACTTAGAAAGGGAGCTGGATCATTCTGATGACCTACAATACATATTCTGCCCTTGGAACTCACAGTCAGTGACTGCAACAGCACTATATAAATCAATAAACCAACTCACATTATTTAGCAAAACAGGCTTTTGTAGCTAAAGGCAAAAGATGTGGAAAGATTTGTACACATAATCTTTCTTGTCCCAAGAACTTTAAATTGAGATCTCATTTATCAATCTGTGGCTAGTTATATGAGTAAAAACTGAAAGTTATTTCCCCCTATAAAAAACAGTGGGAAATAAGAGTCAGGTACTCAGTTAAAGACATTCTAACACTCCATGTGGAGGTGAGATGCTATGGAGTATATGATTTTTCTGCTAAATGTTATATTCACCACTCCTGATATCATTCTTGGTATATAACTCACTGCTTTGGTGACAGGGGTACCAAGTGGCAAAACCATTTAATTACATTATCAGTCCCTTAGACCCAGAATCTAAAGACCATACTTATATTTTGAGACTACAGAGACTTCAATTTTTTTTCCATTACAGGATGACCAGATAGAAACAGACAAGGAAATGATACACAGAGATGAGTGAGGGTACAAATTTCTCTGGAAATATCATTAATAAACTTAACATCTTTCTTATTCTTCCCTTTTCCTCCACCTGGAATCTGAACTTTATGCACTAAGTAAAGATCTGCAGAAACTGGGGCTCCTCCAGAATATGAACATCAGAAGCCTGAACTGACAGTTCTGCCAGGGACATTTCTCAGCTCATATGCTGGGTGTTTTATAGAAACTGTGGGATCTTGGTTGGAAGAAAACAGACACTTATCATGAACTGTCCTTGAACCATAGAAAGACTGTCAAGGAAGAAGACCAGTGGAGAAAAGGCAATGAAGCAAGACAATAAAGCAGAACAAAGTAGAGAAAAACAGTACATGGGGGGTACTGGGTGAGTTAGATAGCAACCAATCATGTAGTAGATTTAGGCGCGTGAACAGTGTGTGGGCTATCACATGTATCCAATCATCATTGTTGGTGTGCTTGATCAGTAAAGCTTGCCCTATATAACCAAGGGTCTTCACTTTATAACTCTTGTGGAGTTGCCAAAGTCCATTCTTCCCCTGCAAGAAACCATGGTGCTACTCAGAAATTATTTTCCTCACTTCTAGACCAAAATTACAGCCATGAGTTTGAGCAAGTTATAGTCCAGAGGAAAAGCAACAGCTGTTACTACAGTAAACATTGCAATGCTCAGATGCAAGCTGATTTGAGGAAAACACAAGGTATGTTAGTGATACAATGCATTATCAATGCAGCAACAGCTACTGGTACTTTATCTGAAACAGAACTTTATACTGTTTTTTGCCTTAGCTTCTTTACTATATGCTTCCCTAACAAAGAATTAAAAGTGTCTGACTTTTCAAAAAGAACAGTGTGAAAACATCCAAATATTCACAACAGACAGAATTAATGGAGGTTCTGTAAATGGAGATTCTGTAAATTAAATGGTTGTTAGTGACAAAGCAGCAGCTGGATTCCAGCTTTCTATTTCAGTAAGAGACAGTAAATCTTCCAAATAATCCAATGCTACAAGAAATGTCACTTATAAAAAACAAAACAAAACAAAACACAAATTAGAGAAAAGCAAAGGATGTAAGATGGCCAGACAGGGAAAATGCTGCCACAAAAATAAAAGTGTCATTTACATCTCAAAGATCAGTTTTAACATCAATCTAATGCTGATGCATTTGAGCTAATTAAAAATGACTCTACTTTCTGAAGGAATTGAAAATGGACATATTAAATTGAATACTGACTTTGGAGCAAAGAACAAATGCTTTTTCCAGTCAAGGCAGAGGTAAAATGTTGATGGAAAACCCTCTTTAATAATTGCCTGTTGGTTCATATTCCTGCAGACTAACTTGTTCTTTAGACTTTATTTTACTTTTACAACTATTTTACCCTACACAGAAGTGTAAACTCATTTCCTTCCAGTGAACTGTCCCCTAAATGTTCAGACAACAAAAGGGGTCATTAAAACAGAAAATGCCTCACTCTCTCCATCTTGTGGGCAAAAATGAATGTTGCAGCATATGTTGGACAACCACAATGAACCCCTACTCTGGAAAACATTTAATAGTGTGTAAGAGTATGTTTACATATAGGAATATTTTCTTAACAGGGACTTAAAATGTACTTAAATCCCACTGACTAACTTAACTGTGATAATGAGCTGTCCCTCCAAGTGTTTATTAAAACTAGTAAAATATCTTTATTTTTTTTCTTTATGCAAATAATCATGGGAATACAGCGTCCTTAAACACAATGGAAGAATCATAGGAAGTAGAGTGTTTAAGAAGAAAAGTAAAGGTACTTACCCACTTGTAATGTCATCTGCTCTGATATTCTTGCCCAGCACATCCCCATCACTCATATAGCCAGTGGCATCCATGGTGATGCCTTCCAGATCGATTTCATCACTTCCCTTGTCCGAGATGTCCACGTGGCAGATGCTGCTACCACGCGATGCAAGCTGCCTCCGCAAAGGCGCCGAATACATGTAACGTCCCGACTCGGTGTTGATGAAGCGGCTGGCATTCCCTCGCGGAGGGTACCCATTGCCCATCGATGGAGCGTCGCCTGCCTGCAGGCGAGGGCTGGACTGCCCCAGTCTCCACGATAAGGGGGTTGGTCGGCTCGTCAAACTGAGGATACTGCGGCCACTTATCTCGGTAGTGACGTTGGTGTCAAACGTAGTTTCCAATGTGCTTAATAAAAGAAATGCATTTGATTAAATGTGGTCTGCTCCGCAAAGCGCTGAGAGATTTCAGGTGATTGCTAGTCCCTATACCCTGAACACTCACCATGTTACAGACTGTAAACAGAATTTACCTTGAGAGTTAGGTTCGTTCCTCCAACACTTCTTAAATAGTGCTACTCTTGCACCCAGGCCACCAAATGTTCCATACATACATGCGAAGACTTAAGCAAGAACTTTTTAATGGATTATCCACAGTATCCAAGCATAACTTTTTCATCTTCAATTATATATAACTCTATCATATCGTGGTTTTGCCACTAAAGGCAAGGAAGTGGGATATTAAGCTGACTAAAGGTAAACCAACCGAAGTACTATTTTTCTGACACATTTTTGTTTTCGGACTGCTTTCATAAAAGTGCAAATACTCTGGAGGCATGCCTAGCACTGAGTTGGTAGCTATTTCTACACAGAGGAAAGTATTAAAAGAAAAAATAAGAAAGACAGAGCACATTAGATTTTCAAAATATATTTTATATAGTCATAAACAATATATTTTTCAAAATATTGATAATATTTTTACAGAGCTCTAGTTACAAAAGCATTTCAGATCACAGCCTGTAAATACAGTTTTTGACAAATGTCAACTTTATGAAACCTTCCACGGTCTGCATCTGAGTGTGTGACGTTGCATCCCTTCCAACATCTAAACCTATGTATCCTCTGGTTATAGTAATTAAATCATAATGACCTGTCACATTAATTGAAATTTGAAAAGTAGCATTGAGAGTTGATCTCTGCAAGCCCTGCCTCAGTTTTAGATACAAAGCCAAAACACAAAAGTGAACTCACTTAAGGCTAGAGTCCATGGTGCACTGAGCAAAAGTAGGACCCTGACCTCATTAGGGGCCAAACTGCTTATTCTCCCCAGCCTCCTGTTCAACACTGAGAAGATCCAAGTCACAAAATGTTTAAATGTATTAACAGTCTTTGTTTATTTAGAGCATATTTGAAATATTGCTGAAGATTTCCAAACTCTGCTTTATGAAGAAAAAGCAGCTATATACATGTATGACTAATAATATTAGAAAAATTTGTCTAAAGATTGGTCAGGAATTCAAGTTATGCACTTGATAAAGTGGGTCAAGCTCAGTTCACCTTCTTATTTAAACAAAATATTACACATGGGGAAGAGGGCTGTAATGCACTGAAGTTGTTGGAGAGTAAGATGAAGAAACACTTTAAACTGTAACCTATATTCAAACATCACTTCACACATT
The DNA here is from genome assembly GCA_024605025.1 of Megaceryle maxima. NCBI lineage: Eukaryota > Metazoa > Chordata > Aves > Coraciiformes > Cerylidae > Megaceryle > Megaceryle maxima. The sequence goes on along the minus strand of JANHGN010014555.1, from coordinate 27,505 downwards.
TTAACAAGTGCTGATTATTCTCCACCATTGAGTCTATATACAACCCACCACCATCAATTACTCATCATACATCTCAACAAATACTGGACATTATTCAAAATCTGTGCTTTAAAGACAAAAAAACCCAGTGTTAATAATTTTTCACAGATGCAACTTGGACAGATTTAAGAGATGTAAGATAAGAGCACAATGATTTCTATTTCCTTATAAACTAAGTCATGCCATTACCTGTGAGTGACCTGGGTTCCCCGTAAACTGGACATTGTCTCCTCTAAATTCTGTCGAAGGTCAGCAATGTTTTTCACCGTTCGTAACCGCCGAGCTTCTGGATCCTCTCCTACAGGGAAAATAGACCATGAGAAAGGACAAGGCAGTAAACAGTGCCCATCTGAGCCATTACCTCTGCTTGAATCCTACTCAAACACATTTTTTTCTGACTCTCTGTTATTTAACACTCTAAACTGATTACAGTGGAGATACCCTTCCCCTACAGCAGGCACCTGCCGTTGCCACAGCTGGACTGAAAATGAGCTCTGTGCTGGTAACTTTATTTCACAGGCTGCCTTTGCACCAGATGTTTCTGTATTGTCATTTCCCCATATGACCCAATTTAAATTCTGTTTAACTTTCAACCTCATTAGAATATACACTCCATCAATACCACCCTTTCCATCTCACATATTGACACAATTAACATCAACATGACACAACCAATTTCTCCAATAGTGTATTTTCACTAGGTCTTCTTTTTCCCCATTTTAAACAGTTCTCGTTCTACAACAACAGTTTTCCAATAACCTAAATTGTGTTGGCTGAGTGCTCCATGCTGACTGACGTTTTAGGTAAAACATCAAGTTTTTTTCTGTCAACATCAAATGCTGTTATTGTTACTTAAATGTGCTATATAACACAAAGCTGGGGTATGACAGTTTCCCTGGCATTTAGAAATCCTGTTCTTTAAGCAAAAACTTTAAGTTAAAACACTTTTATGTCCTGTTCTTTAAGAGTCCATATACAATAAGAAAAATCATCCTAGTGTCTCAGCATAATTTATTTTTATAAAATTAATTATGTAATTAGTGCCTCAACATAATTCATTTACCATCAATTAAAAAATTCTTGGTTGCTACATCAGCTGAGCTTTATATAGTTAAAGCTTCTAAGAGGTTGAAGCAAAGTGAATTTCTAGTAGCGCCAATATATTCTTTGTAAGCTGAATGCTGAAACAGAAAACCTCCAAAAAGCTGTCACAAAGCTGCTGTTAGGCACAGAAGGAAATGATTTCATTCTAAAGGGTTTATAACTCATGACTAAAGAAAACACTACAGCAAATATAACACTTTTCAAATTTTGTATCTGCCTTCTTTTGACAAGTGATGTGTTCTTAAGCTGCCAGGATACTGGTCATCCATATGGTTGCTACTTTAGATGGCTACCTACATGTGACAAATCAGAAAGGTTTAAGACCAGATTAAAAAAGCTGTTGTTGGAACTTCTCACATTCGTTACTTCAAACTCTTATGTTTTTGAAAAAATGTCATGTTGGTAGCAGAGAAAAACAAATCCCATACCCCTGTCTGCAAAGCAGCCGTAGCACAAAATACTCACCAAAGTGCTGGAACCCCAACTATGAGGAAACTATCTAGGGAGCAGGTGATAGACTTTAACATTTATATGCTCATTAGCCTTTCTGAGACAAACAACCATGGCTTAGATCACATCCACATTAGCAATTGTTTTTTAATGGGTCTCTACTCCCTGGAAAATAATTTTCCTGAGATACGATTCACTTAGGCCAAATGGTTTGACGATTATGATCTGGCTGGACTGGAAGCAGCCACTTAATAAGACCGATTCCTTTAGCCAAAGGGTCTCTGGGACAGAAAATATTTTCTACGCTTATGGATCTACAAATTTTTGCAGTAAAAACCATAAAGTATTTATAGGCCTTTAGCCTAACAAAGGTCACATGGCATTTTACAGATCATTTCCCTCATAGATATGGAGGCAAAGGGTAGATGAATTCTTAAGAGAACACACATGAGACAAGCTAAACCAATTTCTATTATCACTCTTATGCCTGAATTGATTCCAAATTTTTACTTAAATGACATTCAGCTGCTTAAATTCGAAGTATAGTAAAAAGACAGACATTGAATAGTTCCACTAGAACTTCATTATTAATTCACTTAGCTCTTCATGAACAAGCAGTATCATTAAGCTATCATATTTAGCTTCCAGTTTTCCCTACCTATGCTCTCCTTTGTTTTGTATGTGCCTTTAAATTGTAATCATCAATAGCTGCTATGTAGGGAGGGAAGAAATCTGTCCAATATTTCTTCTCATTTCTTTGGTAAAGGGACCATATGCTTTGTTTACTACTTTTCCCCTAAGACCCCTTTACATCAGACTGCTGCTGGCTGTAGGGTTTGGCTGCACACAGCTGGGTTTTGCACCTGCATTGTTTGAGGTTGTCAGTTGTCTTCCATTTCTGGATCCCAAGACGTACATATTCTACTTGAATAATAGTTTGTATTTATGTAACAGCTTCCATTAAGGACTAAAGACCTTTTATGACCTATAAACACTTCTCAGTTTACAGGGTGAAATACATCTAGGCTAGGCAATATGATGATTAAGAGGTAATACTGAAAAAGTTGAAGCAGCTGGACACTCTGCATTTCTCACTTTGGACAGTCTCTGATATTTAATAATGAACCCAAAAACATTATCAAGGACTTTATCCCTTGAGCTATTTATTTGGCTTTTCAGTATTTAATCCACCTATATATAAAACATACAGATAAGCATATCTAGACATTCCTGCAGCCGTTTTCCTCACTTTGCCTCTTGCCTTTGCAGTCAGCACACATGGACACAGGTATAAATGCAACATTGACAGAATGTGTAATGCAGTATGAAATTAATCCAACTGTGAATCTTTTAGCCACATGATTTTTCCAAACAGGACAATCAGCTGCAAAACTCACATTAAAGTGGAGGACACCTAGCCTAATTAGATGAAAAAACTTAAGATATTCTACCGATTATATATTCTGCAATATTATGCAGTAAGTAAAGTCAGAGATACTGCTGAAAGTGAAATAGGAGGAGACTGGATTGTGACTTTAAAAACACATTCTAGATCTTTAGTAAAATATGGTTGCTAAAAATTGCTTTATTGTATTGATAAGCTTAAAAATTATTGCTAATTACCATATTCTTCTTACAGTAGCAGGTACTCCAGATACACACATGAAGTACTTTCTAATTTAAGACTGCTAGTATTCTAATTACAATCAGTTTCAGCTTCAGTATGCTGGACACAGTAAGGATTTTGATGTCCTACTGCACTTCTCAAACTGATCAGATTTATGTGAGTTTTCTCTGTGTGAGATTCATTGAGACTCTTCCAAACCTATAAACAAACCAAAACATCAAGGAAATTAACTTAATCTCTCCTGTAAACTCTGAAGTGAAGTTTTAAAAAGTAAAAAATAAATACAAAATGTTTGTGAATATTTAGGATCCTTGTAATAGCTTAATCCTAAAAAGGTCCTGCACATCTCCTAGAAAAACACCAAGTACACAGATTTCCTAATGATTTCAAGAAATTTAGGAGGGCACACCACTGTGCAGAAATTGAGTGTCTAGTATTCAGGTTATTGACAGACAGTTTCCATTGCTGAAGAGCTGAAGGAAATATCCTAACTAATAAGAACTAAAAAAATCAGGAATAAAACCAAATTAAATCACCCCCTAAAGAGGGAACTCCTGACTTCAGACTTGCTTTAGTCCATTCTTATTTAACCAGAGCAGAGTCAGTAGGTCACGCTGCAAGACATACCTGCGAGGTCCTCGAGAGCAGGCTGTGCAGTTTTGACATAAAGAGCAGAATCCATGCTGACCCCTCCTGTGCTGGCCTCAGCCGTTACGTTCCCTTCATTGTCTGTCTGCGATCTGCAAGACAAAAAAATAGAGATGTGTAGACACTCTTCATCAAAAGTATCTCAAGTATAGCAACGAGACAATTGCACCTGCCATCAGCTGCTCTGTCCCTCTCTCCAGAACAGACCAGCAGACTGACTTTACATAATTCATTAGTCCCATGTTGAATTATGTCCTAGAAATGGAAACAAGCACTCAGCTGTAAAAAATAAAAAATTCATAGTCAAAGACAGGCTTCACAGCTCTTCAGACAGGGTCTTGAGACACTTGGATTTCCAGCTAAATTTTGATTATCAATAACATCAGTTGTCGAAGTTAATCTGAGCCTCTCTAATAAAGTCTGCATTGCACGAATATAAAGCAGGTAGCGTGTGATGGACTGTTACACTCCTGCTAGTTTCCCTTCAATAACTAGTAATGTCACTCATTTGTATTTTAAAATAAATGACTGGGTAAAACCAACTTCAAACTCCAATTTACTGTCTAACACTGTGGCTGTCAGGTAATGAAAGGTGATGTTTTAAGAATCTACTGTCAGATTTAAGTAATATATCTTGACTCATTTCATTTTACTAGTTGCACTGGTTTTTGCTCATAGGACCACATTAACAAGGGCCTGGAAGTTCTGTCCAAAGGGTAAGTGCTGTACAGAAGTGAGGTCACACTAGGGAATTACTACTGCAATATTCTTAATTTCAATTGACCCTGTATGAAATCTAGAACAATTTCTCATGTCTTTTACTTTAAAAAACAAAACAAAACAACACAAAACAAAAAACTAACCAAAAAGTAGAGTGCTTTTTACTTTATATTTTGATGAGACATTGCAGTGATAAACTTAACAACCCAAAGCATCGTGAATGTATTTTTGGAGGTTATGAAGGTCAAACAATAAAGCAATCAGTTTGCAATCACAATTTTCTGTTTAATAATGGAGTCAAACTGTATGGACTGCACTGGCAATTTTCAACTCAAAAGAAGTCTCCAAAAATGATTAGTAGTAGACCCTATACAACAGTAATGCTGACATACGGAGATGAATGCAAGAGCAAGGGAAATCAAGAATATGTACTATTAATACAAAGTCCTAGTCAGATGAGTTTTTCCCAACTGGTTTCTTTCCATGTGATCACATCCCAGAAGGACACCCTGCATTTTACTCCATGCACACAGAGAGAACACTCAAGGGGTTAGAAGACTCAAGGGTCACCCTTCCCATTTTGCATTCCTACATAGGCCTTTTGCATCCCTCTCCCTCAGGTTCATTCCATTTATGTTAACTTTTATTTTTAAAATATGGCCAAGCATTTTTTATGCTACATCTGTCACAAGATCAAAACCAAAAATGCCTATAATAGAACTCAAAAAATTATGGGAAATGGCGACAATGCTGACCAAAGGTTACAAACAACATATCTACAAGTGAAACCTAAATAGGCCAGGACATCTTAGCCTAGGAAAGACACATTTTAAGGGAGGGAACATATAGGGGTTGGAAGGATATCATAGGGATGGCTGCTTTTTTGCCGTACCTATACTACAGGATCTTTCTTCTCTTTTTTTTCAAGATTTCCCAACAATAATTTTTCACTCTACTATCTACTGCAACTTCTTATACACCTTAGTCCAATGGCCTTTGCCAACAGTTTTTCTGTTAAACCTATGAATTGGTTACCCTCTTAGAACAAGGAACTTTTACATGATGTGGCATTCATCTTGCTGCCTCCCCCCCCCAAAAAAGCATGCCCAGAATAAATCTTCCTATCTAAGGGTCACATTCTAAACAGTCCATTGGAGTAGTCCACCTTACCTGTACATGAAGGGAGCTACTGTGGCAGTGTTCGGGTGGCTGTATTGCTGTTGGGGATGAGGTAGCTGAACACTCACAGTATTGCTCCCTGTTGTGTGTGTCGTCACGGCAGGTCCATTGACAGCTTGGCTGCTGCTGTTGAGGCCTCCTACACCTTTTCCTTCTGAAGAGGCTAGGCTGGATGAGGAGCTGGAATGTCTGCTGTCCAGCTGGGCCTTCTGATGAGAAAGCCCCGAGCCGGCTTTCCCGCTGCGGCTTCTCTCGCCTTCCTTTGCGGTAGTGGGGGCACTTGAGGATTTCCCTGTGGTGGTTTTCATTCCTGGTTTTGGTATTCCACTGTGCGAAGGGGCAGAGGCCTCCTTCTTGGCACTATTCAGCTTTCCTCCTTTAGGGATAAAGCTTGCGATCTTGGAAGATTTTTTTGGCATCTCAGCTGTTGCTAGCGCTGTCTGTTCTTCTTTTGGTTCCTCTTTCAGGTCCAGTTTTTCTGCGATAGATGTTCTCTTTGCAATGTCTTTACTTTTATCCTTTTCTTTCTCTTTCTGTTTCTCTTTATCCTTCTCGTTACCCTTTGGAGAACTTTTCTTATTAGTCAGTGCCCGGCTAAAAGTCCTTTGTGCAATTCCCTTGAGTGCAATTTTGGGACTACTGGACATTGATCCTGGATGGTTCACATTCTGATTTGCAGCATCAATTTCTTCACTCTCCTCAAAGCTGAGAAGCATCTCAAGCTTTTCACAGCTGTTGTCCTGAGACCCTGGACACTCAAGTGCTGTCCCTCCTGCTTTGGAGCCTCCTTTGCTATTGAAGAGTTTTAATTTTTCAAGCATGGATTTTTGCCCATTGGGAGTAGTTTTGGTGATTTCTGACGGTGGCTTTGGAGGTTCTGACACAGGCTGCTTGACGGATAACATGGAAGACGTAGCTGTGTGCTTTGCGCTAAGGGACTTGCTGCGCCAAGGTTTAATAGCAGAGCTGGGCTGAGGGATGGCTGACGAGTTATTGCAACTAACAATACTGCTGCAGCTCTGAACTGAGGATGAGACATTTTCATTCATTCCTGCGGGCTGGGAGGCTGTACTGTCTGCAGGCTCTGGAAAAATCAAAAAACAAAACCAAAAAATAACCCAAAACCCCAGCACAGTAGTAGCTGGTATTATTGCTAGTCTGAGATTCTTGCTATAATGAAACCTCAGGAAATTTACATTAGTACCATTAAAAAGATAGACACATATTAGTATTTTCAACATCAGTATAAACTTGAAGAAAATAAAAGCCATTTTTCTCTTCCTGCTCAACAGGACAGCAACAAGCTTCTACTATGTAATTTACATTTACTTGATGCTTCAAGAAAAAAGAAAAAAATAATCTCTTCCAATTCAAACCAAAATGTGTTTTGCAATGCTTTCTCCCTTATTAAGTTCATAATACTTTTTCATTAGCAGAAACACAGCACTATTTTCTAACTAAGGGTTCCCTGCTTTTGGCAAAAAACTTGCTGTCCAAATTCAATTCTTAGAAAAACCTCAATCATATAAAAAAATGCAGGAGTAAGGAAAAAAATTATACTGAAGTCCTTTCAGTTACTGAGGATTGGATGAGCTCTTCATATGCAAAAGGTAGAAGAAAACTCCATGTACAATAATAAAACCAATTGTGCCCTTATGCAATGAACCTAAATTAAGTATTAGCACATATCTTAATCCAACTGTAAGAGAAACTTGTGGCAGTAACTTCACAGCCCCCCATCCTTCAGAGAAAGCAAATATTTTATTTAGTTAGCTCCTTTTAATGTTATTTGGTTTTGTTAAAAAATTAGTTCAGAGCTTAAAGAGAGCTTGAAAATTCACACTCACCTACCAGTGGCCACTTCTCCTCTGAAGTTTCTCTTTGCAGAGTTTCCTTTCTGGAGACGTTACTCTCTCAATTATCACAAATATGTTTTCTGTTAAACTGCTCATGTTTCCAATTAACTTTTGTCATCTATGTCTGTTCGCCTGCCCAGCAGCCTGCTGGGGATTAACGGCTCTTACCTATATTTCCCTGCCCTCTAGCAGTAAAGTAAACTGTGTACAGAGCTGCATTTTTTTAATTCAAAAATCAACAGCGGTTGAAAGCGTGCGTTTTCAGCAGCAGGAGCAGCCCTGTGAATTCAGCCCTGTAAATCACGAGCCGCTGCAACCACACAGGGACTGTTTTACTTCACTTTCAGCTGCTCAGTGAAGATACGGCTCTGTTAATCTCCCTCCTCTGATCCAAACCAGATCTACTACAGATTTAAAGCACATACATCTTCCTGACTTAGCACAGAATCATGTTTCTAAAAGTATTAGAGACTCCTTAATAATAAACTCAGTCATTTCATATGATTATGGACAAAGTGGAATAGTGGGAATTAACAATACTTCAAAAAGTATTACCAAAGTCAGAACTTTTCCAGGACACTGTTAGTAACCAATAACTATCATACTGGCTGGTTTTGCTAGTCCTTTTCCTATGGCAAACTACCCAGAGGTGGAAAGAAACAAGCCAGATAAGACGCAGAAAGGAATTGTACTTCTTTTAAGCCAGTGCCAGTCTGATGACTGCTAAAAGCATTACTCTGGTTTTACTCCAGTAGAGAAAGAAAACCGAGATGCCAAATTTCCCAAACAGAAATGCCAGCTGGTCCTCTAGCTGCTTTGCTCAAGCCTGCTAAATTCAGTCTGATGGGTTACAGTTGACTGAAGAAGTGAGGGCATAGGAGTCACAGTGACTCCCAGTGCCAGAGGAAGCAGTGACCCACCATCACAGTGCCCACAAGCAACAGAGAAGAATGAAAGGTCATAGCTACTTCAGAAGCTGCTAGAAAAGTTACTCCCTTTGCTTTCATAAGCTGTTCACCGTTGCTTCCTCCTTCGTGCCCCTCACTGTATACTGCTGCTTTGTTATTATTTTTACTTCCTGAAGTCCTCCTACCCATCAAAATCTACTTCCCATTGCAACGCTGCAGCAGGCTCCCTTTGTAAATTCAGAACAAGTAAGCCTTTGTCTCTGCCTGCCTTCCACAGAGGACACCCAGCAATGTAATGAAAGCTTCACAAAATTCCCAAAGTGCATAATTTACAATTAATTTATATAGCTTCTTTTTAAAAAAACAGTAATTGCCCGTCTCACTGTTGGATTACTTCTACAGAAACAGGAGATTCACAGCACTTTCACTGCTAAATTCCTAATCCACATGCATTCTGGCTTAATCACGATAAATAAAACTTGACACAGTGTAGCCATGCCCATATATCATCAGAGCTGCCTGTGGTCCATGAACATGCCTAGGATGAATTTACAGCTGGGTCCAGGGGATGAACCTCCTGTACTAATCAATATAGGCAGGGAACCCTTTACCTTCTCAGAAAAACTGAGCTGCAAGGAGTAACAGAACTGGGACAATAGAAGAGTGACAAACTGAAAATTACTGGTAAGGAATGCAACTACAAAGTAGAAAAGCTGGTTGGACACCCAGTTTATACAACACATGGAGCAGCCCAAACCCAGCTCAGCGTGAAAGAGTGTTCAATCTGAGCACACAGCCAACTGAACAGACTTAGATAAGAAATTTGCATTCTTCTCAAAGAAGTTGTTCACAATAGTTTGAAAAAAATACGGGCAATGTGTGTATCAGTATGAACAAAGCCATCCTGCACTCACCAGAACTCAGAGCTTATGCAGAGCCCTCACACGAGCTGTGACGTCCAGGCTGGGGCACACACCTGAGACAAGAGCTACCCAGGTTCCAGGCTGTGGTCCAGAACCCAGCTGTAGTCTAACTCCATCCCAAACACTGTGCTAGCTGTTAACTTGCTGCACACCAGCAACTGGAGGCAACTCACATCAAAACAGGGCTCCTACCAGCTCTACATGATTCTACAAGTGAATGGAAGATGTTGATTCATTTGGGATGTCAACATCATCCTAACAGCCCAGGTGAGTGCTCCAATCCATAGACTTTTGGGGAAAAGGCTTTGGTTGGATCAAGCAAAATGGTTTGTTTTCCAATTCCAAAAGCACTGGTCAAAATTTATTTCTCAACAAAATCCATCACTTTTTCCATTTCTCCTTTCTTTTAATGCTTTCAGGATTTCTTTATTTCTTTTAAATTCTGATTGGGCACTGAACAAAATAATTTTTTTTTTCCCAATTTGTTTTTAAACACAGGGTTCACTTTGTCCCCAACTCCCCCACATAGACATCATCCTGTGTGGAACTTAATTGTGCTTCTGTTGCCAATGGCACAGGACGAGTACAAAGTACCTCCATTTACAGATGTGTCAGTGAAATCAGAATTAGGACAACAATACTATGACTGTAACATTAGAAAAAAAAGTGAGTATATTGGGATGTTAATATAACTTTCAGAGTCTCTATCTAACATTTTCCAGGAAGTAAATTCTGCGAATGCTGGATGCTACACATCCAAAATGAATGAATAATGTTTACAAACTCTTAAATATACCTGTTAAGCAGCTACATTTTTGGGAAAGAAGAGATTTTCTTACAGAAGTACAGTGGATTTTGATTCATACTCAGGTCTGCTGGCTCTTTCACTCCTCAGACCAATCTTGGTAAATGAAAGGGGTTCTGCTGCCAGAATGTAGATTCAAATGCTACATTTCTTAATGAAGCAGTAACATCAATATGTGGATAACACATCAGCATGCAAAGGGGTAAGCTTTATTCAGTGTAGCATAGACCCTTCTTTCATGAAAAGGAGAGCAGGTTTCATGCATTCGATTAATAAGCTTATTATTTCCCATGTGTTCCTTTGTGAGGGAGATATTTTCTTTCTTCAGCAACCTGCATTAACTAAAACTGACTATAAAGGAAATGTTTTCAAACCCAAGCTACATTCTACTATAAATAATGATCACTTTCCTCTTTTCAAAGTCAAATCTTGGCCCGAAATCTATTTTGTTCTTAGTGTTCCTGTTAAAAAAGATGTTGGTGGTCTAGTTCCAATGCCAATACGCACTGTAGCATGGGTAAATCTGATTTCAGCTGCTCATGCAAAATCTTAACTGCATCTGCAAACCTATCCATTTGTGATGAAAAAGAGAGGGGAAAAAAAAAAACAACAAACCAAAAAAAACCCCAAGAGTCTCAAGGCTTATGATTTAATTCTCCCACTGAAGTCTTTGAGAGCTTATGCTCTAACAAGGTCAGGAGAAAATATATGCGATTTCCCTTCATTTGTCATGTTCACTCTAAGGAAGTGGACTTTGATTTGCTGTAACTGAAAAACTTCAAAAACAATCATTATAAGCATTAAAGGCAACACAAAGACAAAGCATGTTCTCATAGTTACTTCTCCTTAGGAGGGTCAAGAACTTAACAGCATTTTTACTCATTTCAGAATGAAGAAGCTGTCATTTTTTATTTCACAGCTATGGGAAAAATAAGTTCTCACAGGGAGAAATATCTTTCAGTCCAGCCCACAGATTAGATAACTGAGTTAAAAGCAAATCCAGAACCAAACTCTAATTTAGGAAATAAAAGCAGATCTGCTCTATGACACTGCAGTGTCAGAACTACAGAAACCACCATGGTAGTTCCCATCTAGAGGAATAAATGGTGAGTCTCGACTCTTCCCATCCACCCACCAGACGACTCCCCTTTAAAGCACTACAAATAAGAGTCCTACAAAGAAAAGCTTTTTAGCTGAACCATTCTCCAGTAATGATTTATCATGCTCAGCAAACCCATGAAGTATGGAAATGTCTGTATTTCTGCCAGAAGCCAACTATAAAAATCACAATCTTTCCGTAATCCAAACCACGAGCAGGTAGAGCAGAACATTCCAAACAAGAACAATCTGGCACACAGCCCTTCTTCAAAATAAACACATCTCTTCTGACCCACAGAAGTTTCTATTTTAATTGTAATGCTCTTGACTGGAGAGAACCACAGCTGGGTGGAAGGCACTGGCTGAGTAACTGGCTCAAGGTTAGCAAGAGGCATGGCCTCCACTCACAAGATGACTGAAGCTTTGTGTTGTCTCTTCTACTGTGGACCACAACAAAAAGCAACAAAAATGCTTTCTTAAAGCATAAACTGCCAGATAGGGAAATACTGCGTAACCTGAGAAAAGCCCAGACAAAAAGTTTACCAAGATGAGCAGAATTGGTTCCTTCAGCTTCTGTCCACTGGCTTTCCCTTTAGGGAAACACAAGACAAAAATTACCTTTACTCCTTGTTATTTTTGTTTCCTTCCATCATATCAAATTCTTCAATCCCAGTGTTGTAAACTCTGTGGCTTCAATAACAGTTCCTCGTATTCACAGAAATGTGTTGCGCATCTGAAAACCTCTCCCGAAACCCATGGATATGTCACTAACTCAACTTCCACATTTCTGTGAAGCTGCCTTCATTCACAAAGAGCTCCAGTATATGAAACAATAGTTCCGGCGTTGACTGGTTTATCACCAAGACTCAGCATTTTTACTGAGGTGAAGGGAAATAAAACTGGAGCACAGGCGATCCTTTTCTCATTGTCTTGACATAACTGACTAAGACACTTGAATTCCACATTGTTTTTGTTTAGTTACTGTAAAATTCAAAATGCTGTCCACATGACTGCCTAAGAAAGAGGTTGAAGGGACCTCTATCGACCACATACCAGTTAGATGATCATAAAAATAATGAAATCAAGTTTATTGTGCCATTCAGAACAAGTCGCACCCTTCATTTAATACTAGACACATACCACTCTTGTTCATTACTCTCTGTTTTCTTCTCATTATTTGTACAATCAAATCCCCCAAGATTTCTTGTAACAGAGTTATTCAAAAACATTAATTAGTTCCAAGCAGGGAGGTGTTACAGTCTTTCATTAGATTTTATACATAGCTGGAGTGGACAGTATGTACACTTAGCAGCCTCCATCTGACACATCTCTCCTGCAGTTAGCTTATATGAAACAGGCCACATACACACGAGTGTTCTAGAGGGAATATTGTCCATTGGCCTATTTTGACTATTAGTAGTGGCTCCAGTCAGTGCTTGGAATGACCATGGAGATAGAAACAGAGGCAGATTTTTAGCAAAGAAGTGACAGGCAATAGGAAAAAATATCTAAAGGAACTCTCACTGATCAGTCAGCACACCAAGCTAAACTACATTTTATCTCAAAAATGTCTTCCTCTGCTCACTGAGACATCACACAACTGCCCAGCTGTACAAAGACCAGTGGTGGATACCAATGCACTCTCAAACGTGGTTGTCCTATGTTTAAACAGAGGAGTTGAACCAAATCATACACAAATACCAACACTTCCCCATCATATAAACATAATAAATATGTGGAAATTGGTTCATTTTTTATATTAAAACCAGCTGACAATCACATACACCTTTTTATACTGGGGTCTTCATTTCTTCTCTCTCGTCAATGAAACTACTCTACAATCTGTAGCAGCAGATCTTTCAAACCAGGCCAACATGCAGGTTCATGATCTACTTACTCATGACAGTAATGAACGGTCAGGCCATGGCTTTATGCTCATCAGCCACTTCAGAGGTGGTGGCAGTTCTCCAGAGCCTGTCACAGATTCTTTAGGTATATTTTGTTATGTGTGAGAAACAGGCAAAAGGCTCAATAGAGAAGCCACAAATGGAAGGGACCAGAGAGACTGGATGACGCTTTTACCCAGGGAGAGGAGGTTTTACAGGTGTGGTAGAAACATGTCAGCACTTAAAGAATTTTGGGACATCACACCACTGCTGTTTGCTTTCCTATGATTTAGAAGCGACCTTTCGTTTCCATGGCTGTTCTTCTGGCACAATTCACCCACCACTAAATTTACAAGAAACTGTAAATATTTATTTTAAAAGGAAACATCTAGGAACTGTAAAGGCCATGAAATGCTGGGCCAGCTCTTCAGCTGGTATGAATTATCATGGTTTCACTGTCTCCAATGCAGTGATTCAGATGTACACTGGCTAAGAAGCTGCTTCTCAAGGTTCCATTTTACTTCAAAGCTCAGTTAAGAAAATGTTACTGGCTAACATTTCCCCCCACCCCCAACTTCATTTAAGTATCTTTTTGACTTGCTTTAGATATTCCTAAAGCTTATACCAACTATGGCAAAGTTCTGTGGTCTTGTAAAGCTCCACTTCAGCTGCAATTAAGCCTTTATCCAGCCTTTGTTTAGGCAAAAGAGTATCTATTTTTAAATACCAAATTCAGCCAGTTAAACAATTGTAAAATTAAGCATGAATATGATTTACTACATACTTGTATCCTGCCCTATAAATGTGCCATATTGCTTGTTACATTCTGACAATCCTTAAGCTGATTTATGGGCACACACCCAACAAATATGTCACTAAAGATTCAATAAGATGAGTCAGTCTTTCAAAAAGTATATTTGATCAGAAAATTGAAATGGTGCAGGCAAAACCCCAGAGGATATATATGTCAGCTACCCAAATATGAGTATTTTGTTTGATGATAATGACTCCCATGAGGGTCACCTTCTGACATATAGCAGTGACCTTATGTTTGGGGAATACAGAGGCATTAGTACATTCAGTAAATTGGAGAAATAGACTGAGTTAATAAGATCACATTCATTGAAGTTGGCTGAAAAGTTCTGTGCTTAGAAAGGAGAAATTACATGCTTAAATATAAAAGGTCAAACAATTCGCTATGCAACTGTACTGCAGAAAAGAAATAGGAATTACAGTAGACTGCAACTGCACACCCCTGTAACGTGACACTAAGGAAAATTTGAAGTCCTTCAGGAATGCATTACAAGTATTATATGTAAGACAGAGAACGTAATTATTCTGTTCTACTCAGCACTAGAGTAAGGCATCGGGTAGAGTACTGTGTCCAGCTCCAGTGCCCCTCTAAAAGAGACTGACAGACTGGAAAGAGGCCAGAAGAGATCATCAAGACATAGAAGAGATTCATCACAAGGAACCTCTGAGAAGATGGTTGAAATACTAGAGATTGTTTAGTCTAAGAGAGGGATGACTGAGGGGAGACACTGGAAGCCTTCAAATACATGAAAACTGTTATAACAGGACAGAGATCAAGGAAGAGCAACAACATGCTTAATTTTTAGCCAGGCAGAATCATGGGGTTTATTTTTTTTTTTTTTTAAGCTAGTTTTAAGACCAACTGGACACTGGAAGGGATACACTTAAGGACATCAAGTCCCTGTCATGAGGCATTTCAGCCTCAATGACAGATGACAAGATGTCTAGCAAACATCTATATAGTTGATTTTCCTTCAGAGTTGGAGCACAGACTCTCATGGTTACTTACAGATGCAATTCTATAAATATATAATGTATGCTGCAAACTTGCAATAATTTTAAACACAGTTCTGTAAAACAGAGTTAAAACCAGAAGGCATATCTGCTAATTTATGACTCAAATTTGTTTAAAGATATCAGAAGTAGTTTTAGAACTTTCCTCAATGCTTAAAACCCAAGAAGTTGCCACCTGCAAGACCAAATCCAGAGGTCCTGCTTTTAACTCTTATTCAGCCAAATAATCCTGCCTAATAACTCCTCTTGCCTGATGACTAAAATGAACAAAACCAACAGGGGACAGCTGCTACTTCAGGCTCAAAGAGATTTGAGTTATCACCACTTCAGTGTTATTATGGTCTCTTACAGTTAAATTAAAATTTTATGAACTGGTTATGGGCTGTTAGATACAAATGGAGCCAGTATGAACTGGAGACAGTAAAATTTATTTAAATGTTTTTCTTCCAAAGGACAATAGGAATTTGAAAGGAGTTCACATCAGCCCAGGTTGGTCATTAACATACTTTTCAGTTGGTACAGACTGACTGCTCAGCCATCCCAGTAACCTCCTGCCAGCCCTGAGCCAAACTAACTCGGTGCCACAGGAACCGAATCAGATGTCTTGGCTCCCCTGCCATAGCTGCTGTGATAACCATACCTGTACCTGCAGCCAGAAAACCCCTTTGCCTTCACATTCAGTCTTCTATGCTGAAAGCCTCTATAAATGGGTAAAAGAAGTAATAAAGTAACTCCCTAACAGGAGTTTCTATCATGCTTTACAAGTCTCAGAACTCCTTTTTAGCTACTCTTTTTTTAATTCTTATACTCTAACTTGGCACAAAGGCAAAAGCCTGGGTTTTGTCTCTGTTTACTATTATTATTAATTTATTTG
Source organism: Megaceryle maxima (assembly GCA_024605025.1). Lineage (NCBI taxonomy): Eukaryota > Metazoa > Chordata > Aves > Coraciiformes > Cerylidae > Megaceryle > Megaceryle maxima. Next base: position 11,561 of record JANHGN010014555.1, on the reverse strand, counting down.
CAGTAGAAAAACTGAATGAGGTTAAGCAGAACATAAGGGTTCCAGTGCGGAAGCTTGTGCAGTATCACTTGATCATCCGGTACTCGGTACAGGAGCCAAACCTAGTCATTCAGAACATCAAATATGTCATGTGATTTTATGTGCAGCTACAGAAGAGGGCTTGTTCCTCCTTTATCATGCACGTAAATGAAAGATTTTTTCATTCAAGAAACCTAGTAGGACATTGGATTTTATCTTAAAGATAGTATGGTTCAAAGAATTTCACTCAGTAATTTCTGAGCCAAAACTGTAACCTCTGTCTGAACATCAGCTCTGGGTAAATATTTAAATTGGACATAATGAGTCAGAATTGATCTCTCCCAATGGCTAATCATCCTCCTTTTTCAAATGTGTATCCAGTTTGTGGTGTGAATTGGGCTAATTCCAAACAAATGGATATTCCTATGCTATCTATTGAAGTAATAAAGAATCTTTATTACTATAAACACTACCTACAGGTATCTTGTAAATAACAAGGAAATAACCTTTCTTTTACCAAAGAACACAAATTAACCTTTAAAATACCTTACTGCAAAAGCGTTTCTCCAAACCTCTAATTATGCAGTGGGCTCCTCTACAGTTTTGTCAGGATCCCTCTTTTTTCAAAGCCCATTTGAATACCATTGCAGATTTTAGCCTTTAAGATATCACTGCCCACAGGAACTTTCAGTTTTGATCTCACTATGCAGGTCTCACCTTGCTCCTCATAAAGACAAGAGTTTTTCTATTTCTAAAGTAGCATTTTGAAATCAAGTCTGAAGGTTTGAAATGATCCAAATCTGTCACTTTTAAATGCAGTGACACTGGCTCCAGACAAGCTCAGTATCACAAAGAACCAAGCCATGACAGTATATTCCCATGTGCTTTATATATCAGTATAGGATATAAAAAATTGATTCATTAGGACAATAAATTTCAATAAGTTCAGTTGCAGATTTAGGAATTTCTAATCTTTACACAAGAGGATATTTAAATAAATAAATAAACATGGATTTCACACCAAGGTTAACATGAAAAAGTATAGTTTACATCAACATCAGTTAAAAAAAAAAAGAGAGAGAGAGAAGAGATTACCTTGTAAAACCCAGGACAACCACTTTCTTTTTTTCTTTCTAATTTTTGAATTGATGTCTGCTAATTTGGACAACAGGAATGTACAAGCACACTAGAGGATTCCCCAGCGACCTTCTGAGCAGTATACCTCCAGGAATCAGTACCATGCTTATTCTCATGTCTCATGTGAAAAATCTCACTACAGCTATTTAGGTTTAACTTTGAAGAGTCATTCCTACTAAAGCTATGACAAGATATGCCATGCCCTCTTGAACTGTACTGACAAATAAAAATGCCTACATATAAAGTGCTCAGATTTTTAGCACAATTTTGGTCCATGTAATCATACACTAGTCAGACTAATTTGCTCAGGGGAGGTTACATTTGTTAGCATTTTGGTAATTCGGTAGTCAGTCCTATTTTGATAGCATAAAGTTAGGAAGTTATAGGAAAGAAATTCCTTAACTGTCCTTGAAATACTTGAATATCTCTCCCTATTTAGTTACTTCATACTTAAAAAAAAAAAAAAAAAAAAAAAGAAACCTAAGAGGAAATAATATTTAAAACTATGTGGTGATTTTACACGTGTCAGAGCTCAGAACTGGACTCAAGTAATATCAGCCCCTTCCCTGCTAGCTCCATACAGGTCTGATTCCACTCAAAATTGTAATTGCAATGAGCCCCTGTCTCTTTGGTACCTGCAGCTTCCTGCACTGCCCTCTGTCTCTATGCCACCTGCTGTACTGGAAGTATTTTAGCTGTATCAGCAGAGCAAATGTGTCTTTAATGGGTATAATGCAGACTGGTTTCAGTATCATTGCAGTGCACCACAATATACACAATTTTGTACAACAGACCAGCACTGACTATCAACACAGAAAAAGGGAAAAGATGTAATATATTTAAGTAAGACAGGCATGTAGGACACTTAAGAGATTTCTTCTTAACGGGTAAAATCATCAGTCCTGAAGCACACTTGGATATTTTATTTTTATTTTGTTTTGTTATTTTTTCTCCCCACAGAGTCCCTTAAATAAATCACTGGTAACTGTTTAGTCCATGTCCAGTATACTTCTAATACTCTAAGAAACTAATGTATTTAAATTGTAGAAATTATAGACCAGTCTAGGAAGGAATCTCTGGAGATAATTCCTGTCAACCTTGAATTGAAAGCAAGGCCTTAGATGACGTTATCCAGGGGTCTGTCAAGGCAAGCCCTAAATATCTCCCGTAAGGGACATTCCACCACTTCTCTGGACAAACCCCTCCAATGTTTAATTCTTCTCACAACAAAGAATTTTATTGCTTTTGCTAGACAGAAATTCCCCTAAAGGAACTTGTGTCCATTGCCTCATCCTGTCACCACACATCCTCGTGAATACAGTGACTACCCTTTACATATTGAAACATGGTGATTAAACACATACTGCATTCCAGGTTAAAAGTGATTACCCCAGACTAGAAAGAAATAAAAGAGAAGGAGCATGTTGTACATTATGCCTATAAGGTATAACCATACCTGGAAACCGACACATGCAGAGCTAAGGCTGCAGCTGAGTCAGCAGGATCTGGTTTCAGAACCCTCTCATGAGACCTGTACCAAGTAAGTTTGCAAGAACACTGCTATTAAAAGTTATTTATTTAATCTGAGTGTATGAAATTGTGTGGATGTTATTTTTTCCTAATACTACATATTAAAGAAAATATTGAAATTATTCGCACTGCCTTTTTTATAAATCTGAATATTAAACATTTCCTTTGATCTTATGTGAAAATGGTCAAAGTATGGCAGTGTTTTTCTTCTTTTAACATTTTACCTAACAAATCCAAAGGAAAAGTGTAATTTTTCCCACAGACTGCTACTGCCCTCTGTAGGATTATTTTAAATAAAATATTAGGAACAAAGTAGAAGAAAAAAAAATAAAAAGAAAGCATGTAAGCCTGTCACATTACTGTATCACTTCATAAACATACTGGAGATGGCATATTAAGTTGATGTTTACTGCAGCTTCTTAAATTCAGGGATTTTATAGACTGTGGATACAAACCAGGAAGTAATAAGCAGAATATTTCTATACAATGTTACCAGACTTTTGAGACTGTAAAATTAAAACTGAGTGCCTAAAGACCAATGAACACAGTGGATAAATGAGGGTGTTCAGAGATGGTCAAAAATACCTACCACTTTTCAGAACTGCAGACTGCTTTCAAAGCATGTCTCAGAAGACTCTCCATTGTGTGTAGCTAAGCAAAACACTGCAATAAAATAATCTCCTGTATCAAAGTCTTTACTGAGTGGTATGCTGCAATATTTAAGTTTCATTCCTGATACTACCTCATAAACAGTTCTCCTCCTTCTTGCCATGGAGAAAAAAATAATTCTTTATTCTAAACTGCACGTGCAATAATGTTTTGGCTATTTTTTAGTTGGTGGTCATATTAGACAACTAGATGGACATGGTAACTAGCAACTAATAATTTACATACAGGCATAGAAATGCAAATTTCATTTGCCTCTTTATATTCCTTAGAAATGTTTTTGATAATTTAGATGAATTCCATAGCGACCCTAGGAGGTGGCTGATGCTTTTCGTGCTATAGTACGCTTGTGATGTTACAAGGATATTAAAGGACAAGTGAACTAAATGTATACTTATATATGCATGGACTAAATAACTCTCTGACAATTCAGAAGTGAATTAAAAGCCTCCAATTGCATGAAAGATTTATGATGACACCAAAAATCACAAGCCCGAGTGGCTCATTATTTCCCCACAATGCAAAAATGCAATTAGACTTTAATTGCATTTTTTCTTAAGAAAAAAAAATGCCTGTAACAGCAATTGCACACATTAAAATGCCCTGCCTAGGATGTTACTGCAATTATAAATGGCTAATTGCTGCAACAATAAATAAAATTTTGTACCACAGTATGTCACCATTTTATGATGCGAGGAATGAAGGCACTGAAATTCCTATGTAACTTTGAAGGGAATTTTGCATATAAACTGTGAGGCTAACTCCAGAAAACAAGCTGAACTCTCAGACCCTAACCTCAAAGACAGTGTCCATAGGACTGAACTAGGTGTCCAAGCCATCCCTACTAGAGAAGAGCTATATCTTTTCCACAGCATGAAAAACTGGCATCAGAGAGCATGTGAAGACTAAGAAAGAAAAATAAAATACTGAAGACACAACATAAGCTGTGGGGAAGTGACACCCGCATCTCTTCACATGTGCTCCTTTGCTAAGAGCACACATGCATCTCACAGCAAACACACACGCATCCAAGAATCTCTTATATTTATGCAACAGTGCAATCTTCTTCAATGTTACACAAATCCTCTCCCTAAGATTTCTAGAAAACCAGTGGTCTCATCATGAATTGATTAATGGAATCTTTCTAAAAAAACGGAGGTTATTTATTTTCCAGTGGCTAGTTATTCCTCCATGCTCTATTTACTGTCCTTTTTGTTTCTGACACATTCTGTTTCAATTAATGCACTTTCACTGCCACGAGACACGAACAATTGACTAACAAGACAATTCACATTTTGAGGAAAAGGCCACAGATCAATAAAAGCCAAAAATTACAGCCTACTTCATAAGGAATGATTCAAACATAATACACTGAGGGCTACCTTCTATCACAAAGTGACCACTCATGCCAAGAGTCTGCCATAACAGACAAATTTCTCTTTCTCCCATTTCCTTCTCCAAAAACATGCAATGGAGCTATTACTGGGTAAAGAGATGAAAACTTACCAAGACTGGAACACAACATGGTCATGCTAAGTCTCATTTCCTCAGGTAAAATACAGGATATGGGTCAGAAAAGCTGAATTGTCTGAGCACTTTGACAATAAACTTTGTCTGGCAATGTTACAATTAACTTAAAATAAGCCAAAAATTTGTCAGACCAACTGCTTTTGTTTCTCATGGATGCAGACCAACTTTGTGTCATGATTATATTTTTAAGTAAAGTTCAAGTTCAACTTACATAAGCCCTCATTATATATTTTTTTTAAGACCATAATTTATGACTGGAAATACTGACCAGAGCAAAATTCTGAGTATTTAATGCAACTTTTGTAGACTGTCAACATAAAATCCACTCTTGTTTCTTTCAGTCATTTGTAATACTTGTAGGAAGCAAATGATCTTGCAATGCTTCTTCGGCAGCCAGTTTATCTTTCTGAAGAGATGGATAACGATGAGGAATGAGGGTTCACAGAACTGTCTGCCTAAAAGCCGTTGATATTTAAGTTACTCAGTTGACAAATTATTGTTATTTCTCTGTATGTGTGAGGACTTCTTTCCTTCTTTCTTCTGCTTGTTCTTTTTTTTTTTTTTTTTTAAGTACTGAAACCAGTACTTTATTTTCCTTATTTAGTAATCTTGGTACACTGAGAAAAAGTCAAGATAGTTCAAGTTGTCTCTCCAATGCAGCCTAACAACATTCATCTAGCCAAACAACATATGCTTCAAGATAAGACACATCCTACACTGCATGTCCCCAGTCCAGTAGTTATGGGACATGAGCAAAACAGGAAGAGTATTGCCAAGGAGAAGACGGGGAGACTGGGGAGGTATTAACAGGAAAACAAAGTTTCACCAGCTCTACTGCTCATGCCATGACTTGTCAGCTTGTTCTTCTAACTGAAAGACAGATCTAATTCAGATTTAGAGATGACTATTGTGTGTTGATGTTACAGTTAAATCATTATTGTTTACATAGTGCACCATCTAAAATAGTAAGTATGGATTTACCAAGATAGGATGTTGCTAATTTAATATCATATGATACTAATACATTGTATTAGAACATAATTATCATAATTATGATATTATCAGTCGTGAATTAATTTTTTTTCTTCTTTTCCAGGGTCTGATCAGGGTGATCCCTGGAGGATGCTGAGCACCCTCCACTGGCATCATCACAAGATAAGGTTTTGGGCTGCAATGGCTAGCTGGGGTAACATTCTAAAATCTAATGACATGCACTTAGACAACAGTTTCTAGAGAAGGGAAAACACAATTTCCTGAAAAGAAACAAGCATGAGAACCCCAGGCAAGTTGAACCAGGTTTGTATTTTTCCCCTCTAGCAAAATCCTCATTACAGTTAATACAAGTTATGCACAGACAACGAGGAGACTTGAGCCTAAAGGGTGCGGCTGTCAAGTCACTGCAAGATTGTACTGAAATCCAACACTGATCTTACTCTGTAAGCGCAATGACTTTGTTACGGATACACAATTAGCTGCTTGGGGTTGGACTAGATGACCTCTAGAGGTCCCTTCCAACCCAGACAGTACTATGTTTCTATGCCAGCCTATGCCAAGTTTGATCATATCAGACTAGAGTCATTTGCTCAGTTCTCACCAGCCACATGCCCCAAAACTCCACTGGTAAATGCTGCATTTCAGACCTCAGAGCTATAAACTCAACCTAATAAATGCCCTTAGATTATTAGTTTAGTGAATGGACACAAAGTCAGTACATGTCCTTAAAAAAAAAAAATCAGCGCTTCAGACAGAACACAGGACTTAGCATTTCTGATGCACTGCCACACAGTTTCACTGCAACATTTATAAAACTAGAACACATTTCTGACTTCAACCCTACAGTATACAATTCTTGAAATTAGATTTGAATCATGTACTTCTGTAACCTAAAGGAAGTTCCACAATGCTGGAGGAAAGGAAAGCACATGGTACTATTTATCATATAAAAACACTGAATAAATCTTGAGTGGTCATTTTCCATTCCTGTCAAACTTATGGAGCTTAATGGAAAATTCAACTTCCCCTGAACAAAGTCAGTATTAAAAAAAAAAAATTAAAAATCTAAGGATGCCAAAATCTCAAGTGCTTACCTTTGTCATTGCTACTTGTTGGTGTTGGAGGAGGAAGTCCAGGCTTTGATTTGTCGTAATTGTTAAAGCTCTGGCTGCGTCGATTGTTGGCACTAATAGAACCACGAGCTTTGGCCTCACTGCCTGCAGTGGACACCCTCGTGGTGGGGCCTGGAAGTCTGATGAAAGAATTACAACACAATTAAATATATTTAAAAAGCACTCTGGGAAAGAAACTGTGGAATATCATGCATGCATAAGCTGAAAACAAAAAGATCAATATACGTACAAGATTATTATAAGAACAAACTAAAAAAATCATCCCAGATGAAAAATGTATGTCAAACAAGCTACAGTCTGAATTATTTAACATAAAAAAAAAAAAACAACCCCAAAAACCAAAAACCCAAAACCAAACAAACAAAAAAAACCCTTAGTGGAAATTAATGGTCACTTGCCATAAATCTTGCAAATCAGAAATAGTGGCACGTAAATTTAGTGGAGCCACCGGTAAAAGTTAAGATTAAGTGAGACACTACTGTTCTTAAACCAGATTTCTGGAGGCTTTGTTACATGCTGGACACATAAGGGCTATGATGAGACAGAACACAGTGTCTTTTCCCTTGTAGAGCAGCACATCCCACCTCTGCTCTGAAAGCTACAAAGCCTAGCAGCCAAGCCCAGTGAAACTTTATCTTGGTTTAATTATAAAAAGCCTATAAAGCCTATAAATGTCACACAAAGCTTAAGTTCCTCCTCTCAGGGCAACCACATTATCAGTGAGCTGGTATAAGACTCTGGTTTACACTGGGTCAATTTCTTCCCCCATTACCTTACCTGTATTTACAAGATTTAACTGTTTACCTAGAAAAAAATGTAGTTAGGATTCTGGCATAAGTAGACAGGGAGGGATACTACTTTCATGCTTTTCAGGCAAAAGAGGAGGGGGAAGACTTTTCTAGAAAGCCTGACAGAATCAGAAAAGCCACAGGCATCACATCTCAGAACAATATGTGTGCTTGAGTCTAAGTCAAAGTTCATACATAAAAGTTTCCATATTCATACTTCATTTTATGCACTAATGAGCATATATTTCTACTCTCCAAATAGATTAAATATTAATAACTGAGAGATGTTTTAGTTGCTCAAAATGCATATTGAAAAGAGTGAAACAGCTCACTGTTTTGGAAAGCAAGGACATCCCATTAAAGACAGAACCAGTTCATGTCACCTACAGCAGAACTGAAAGGGACTGCTCTGTTGGTTTTGTATTTTCTGTATGTTAGAATCTCTTCAAATCTTCTTGATTTAAAACACAAGTATCTTACTGCCTCAAACAAGCTGAGCCAGTAACGGGCTAAAATGAAGAAGTCCCAGTTGTTAGAGAGAATGGGGATACAACCAACCAAGTCACTGTTGTGCTTCTGGGAAGGAAGAGAAGTCAGAAAGGAGTCTGGCAGTCTGACTTCTCCAAGACTAGTGAAGAAATAGGAAATATGAAAAGAAACATGAAGGAAAAGTTCAAAAGTGTCAGCAGCTGCATGCACATGCTTTCAAAGCTCAAAAGATGGTAAGAGATAAGGTCATCATTAAAATACCAAGCCAAAATTTAATTTACAAGCTCAAACCACCACAGATCTGGCACAACACATCATGGTTCTGAGGTTGACTTTGCTGAAGTGTTTTAGACAAACCCCTCAATTTATCCAGCCTTTTTCAACACTGGGGGGTGCTAGAAAGTTGTACATACTCATCATTGCAGCAAAGTGTAAATGAGAACACCCCAGAGATGCTTCATCCACTGTAGAGGAGACTACATGGGAAGAAGCAGAGGCAAAACAGGGAAAAACACTGTTCTTTGAACTTGGAAGTCACCAAGACAAGTAAGTTCACTAAGAGTTTGTTTTGCTTAATAGGAAACGAGCTAGGTTTCCTACAGATAGCCACGACACACAAGATACCTCAGCTGAAAGTTTCTACACAGTGATAAAACACTGTGACTAGGGCCAACCACTGCAGGAAGGCTACTAGAGCCCCCAGTACTGGGAGGGGGAGTTTTCTAGCAGGGCTTGGCAGGAGGAAAGGGATAATGTTCTTGTATCAATAGGTAAGGAAAGGCTCCCCACACACATTTTAAAGTAAATAAAGCTACTCAAACCATGTAACCACTCAATAAGCAACAAGTTTTTGATTCAAGTCAATATTGTCACTGCCAATAAAAACATATCTATAATAATAATAAAAAAATATAAAAAAAAAGCATATGTGCTAAAACACTCTTGAAGAAGGTATCATTTCTCTGGGACTCCCCCCCTGTATTTTAACTGACTGATTTTAAGTCCCTGCTTTGGGTTATTGAGCCAAGATATTTCACAGCAGTGCCTGTGAAATCAAGGAGAAAAAAAAATTGCTTAAGGGAGATGTTTCTAGCTTCTTGCTATTAGAGACAAAGTACTGAGAACATATGTTCTGTTACTGAACTCAGCACCAATTCTAGGCAAACATGAACCATCAAGCCATAATTACGATGAAGAGGAACATGGAAAGGAAACATAGAAGATTTTAACAGGGGTTATACTGCAGATCTTCACTGTCATCATCAAATAAGTGAGACAGGGGAAATAAATCCAAATTATACAGCAGAACTAACAATCTATACAAACTTGCCAAGCTGAATAAAAATCCTAAGCTTAGCAAAAATGGTAAAGTTTACTGACATATAACTATATAAGAAATCCTAGTAAAACATTTCAATATATAATAGTAGTGGAAATAAACATGATTAATAGTCACATTAATAACACAGCAACCCTTATGGTCACTGAGAGGAGATAGCCATACAAACTAGCATGTAAGTTATGCTAGGATTCAGGAAAAGACTAGACTGAAATACCTATTCATCATTTTTATGAAAACTAAATGTGCTAAGCCTCAGAGCACTGGGGAGTGCAGGAGCTCCAATGAGACAGACCCACACAGTGCTGTTTGGGCTCACATGGTTCACATGATGCTACACTTACTAGCTAAGACAGTAGCCTGATGCTAGTAATTTCAAAATACAACTAAAGCATCTCTAAATACAACTAACACAGATCTGTACAATTGGGAGAGAACTCCCAGAACCATGTCTTGTTCTCAAAAGCAAAAGCTCATAAGGACAAGAAAACCAAATTATTTTCTTGTGGGCCAGAATGCATTCCACATCTTGGAGAAAAGAAAAACAAACAAACAAAAACCAACAACCCCCCCACCAAAAAAACCGAAAAAACAACAAAACAAAACAAAACAACAACAAAAAAACCCCAAACCAAAACAAAAAAAAACCAAAACAAACAAAAAACAAAACAAAAAACCACAAAAAAACCCCAAACCCCATACCCCCACAAAAAAACCCCCAGCAAAACAAAGACCCCCACAAAACAAACAAAAACCCAAAGTAAAAAACAAACAAAAAAAAACAACAGCAAAAGAACCCAACACGCACAAAAATCCCACGAAAAAACCCCAAGAAAACCCAAACAAACAAACAAAAACCCCAACAAAAATCAAAATCCATCTGACATTTCCAGGTTGCAGCTGTTTGTAAAACACCTAGTTACAAACTGTTTTCAGCAGGAACCCTAAACATGCATCAGAAATATTGCAAAAGGATTATTCATGCTTTGCAGAAGATGAAGAAATGCTAACCTAGAAGACTTTTTCTGACCAAGAGTGAATCTGATGATTTTGCTTTGAGATGAGTCCCTGGGAGATGCACTGTGACAGGAAAGAAAAAGCGGAAGATAACAGTGAACACAGAAACATTTTTGGGAGGAAAGAGTTTTTATGAATTTTACAGGAAAGCAAAGCTTCTTGCCCAAGTATGACTTCAGGTGAAAAGTCCCTAAAATCTGAAATGAATTATTTTTTTATAGAGCAATGAACATGTGATTCTGTATGCAAACCCCAACTTTATTACTTCCTTCTCAGTCTTTCATTATATGTATTTTGTGCAGAATCTGAGCAATTTAGCTGTAGTACATACTAAGAAAACATGTCATTTAAGGCTTTCTGGTTAGATATTCTTAAATTATTTGAGACCCAGCATAATCCACTCAATGGACTGAAAATATCAAACACAGTTCAAATGGCCCTTTGCATCTCTCCATGTTTTTGACAGAGAAGTTGCTAATATATAAAAATCACAGAATGGTTTGGGTTGGAAGGAACCTTGAAAATCATCTAAGTTCCACCCCATGTGCCATGGGCAGGGACATATTCTACTACAGCAAGCTGCTCAAAGGCCCATCCAAGATGGCCTTCAACACTTCCAGGGATGTTCAAATACACCTTTGTTTCATAGTAATTATTTACTGTACAAATTTATACATGCTGGTTTTTTCAATTACATGAAGATATTGTTTACATTCAAAATGAGCATGACCATGCCAAAACCAAATAAACTCTGAGTAGTCTCACTCAGAAGGCTTCATTTAAACTGTTTATGTCTGTCATAAGGCAGCACTTAAGGTAGTATTCAATTTATTATGTGTTGTTCTAACACAAATAAGCCTTAATTTGAGATATTTTTTAAAAATAAAAAAAAACCCCAGCCTTCATACTTCAGTATTTGTG